>JAUIMM010000255.1:9410000-9712500 GCA_031769625.1 Taudactylus pleione | reverse complement strand
AATTTTCTTCTGTGTTCCAAACACCTCAAACTTCAATTTGTCTGTCCATAACACTTTTTTCCAATCTTCCTCTGTCCAATGTCTGTGTTCTTTTGCCCATATTAATCTTTTCCTTTTTATTGGCCAGTCTCAGATTTGGCTTTTTCTTTGCCACTCTGCCCAGAAGGCTAGCATCCCGGAGTCGTCTCTTCATTGTAGACTCTGACACTGGCGTTTCGAGGGTACCATTTAATGAAGCTGCCAGTTGAGGACTTGTGAGGCATCTATTTCTCAAACTAGAAACTCTAATGTATTTGTCTTCTTGCACAGTTGTGCATCGGGGCCTCCCACTTCTTTCTACTCTGGTTAGAGCCTGTTTGTGCTGTTCTCTGAACATTTCCTACAACGTTGTGTACTACTCCCTTCAGTTTCTTGGCAATTTCTCGCATGGAATAGCCTACATTTCTAAGAACAAGAATAGACTGTTGAGTTTCACTGAAAGTTCTCTTTTTTTTCTGGCCATTTGGAGAGTATAATCGAACCCACAAATGTGATACTCCAGATACTCAACTAGCCCAAAGGAAGGCCAGTTTTATGGCTTCTTTAACGAGCAAACTCGTTTTCAGCTGTGCTAACATAATTGCACAAGGGCTTTCAAGGGTTTTTTAATCATCCATTAGTCTTCTAACGCGCTTAGCAAACACAATGTACCTTTAGAACACTGCAGTGATGGTTGCTGGAAATGGGCCTCTATACACCTATGTAGCTATTCCTTTAAAAACCAGATGTTTGCAGCTAGTATAGTCATTTACCACATTAACAATGTATAGAGTGTATTTCTGATTAATTTAATGTTATCTTCATGGAAAAAAACTGTGCTTTATGCCCTTAGCGCCACGGAAACAGCATCGCACCGGGCAATTTAGTCGGAGAATGTCCATTCTCATGACTAAACACACTGTTTAAGGCATGAGGGGCGGGAGAACGGGCTTTCTCCGACCTAACAGTGCGCTGAATTGAATAGCTCCAGGAGCTCCCTCCCGGCGCCATTTAATTCGCGTTCAATTGAATCGAGCCAAATGTCATTAAGAACTATCTTAAACGTAAAGAAGAACAAAGAGTGCTGGAAGTGATTATATGGCCCCCACAGAGCCCCGATCTCAACATCATCCCGTCTGTCTGGGAATACATAAAGAGACAGAAGGATTTGCGCAAGCCTACATCCACAGAAGATCTCTGGTTAGTTCTCCAAAATGTTTGGAACAACCTTCCTGCTGAGTTCCTTCAAAAACTGTGTGCAAGTGTACCTAGAAGTATTGATGCGGTTTTGAAGCAAACGGTGGTCACACCAAATATTATTTTGATTTAGAGTTCTCTTCTGTTCATTCACTTTGCATTTTGTTAATTGATAAAAATAAACTATTAACACTTCTATTTTTGAAAGCTTTCTTACTTGGAAGTGTTTTTTCCATATCTGCCTAAAACTTTTGTACAGTACGATACATTTATAGTTGTATATATCGTCTAGTGTTTACCGGCCTTTATAATTCACTCTTGACAGCTACATTTGTCAACATTTCATCCCTGTTGCTAATTCCTCATCAAGTTCACCTGCATGCCATTCTTACTGTGTTCTAAAAGTATTTTAACATTTCAAAGTGTAAAATAAGCATAAATTATGTATGTTTTACCATTCGCTATCTTATGTTGTGTTTTTGTCTAGAATTATTAAGAATAATCATATAATGCCATTCTGTGTAATTGCTTACATAGTCATAGAAAATATTTCCTTGGCTATAATATACATAAGATAATTGCCATTTTAGTCTAAGGATTTCTGATTTCCGCTACTGCATTAGTTTTACACTGTTTCCTTTCAGAAGTTTTTGTATAAAGTACATCTGTTGGGTTCTTTCTTTTTCCTTCTGATTATGTTCCAGCTGCAGATCCTTAATTGTAGGCTGACAGTGGCCCTGATTCAGAGCGCTCGCTCTGAATCAGGGCCGTCCTTCTTGATTTTTAGAGCGGCCTCCTGGCCGCTCGTATAGCTGTGGGTGACCACCCACAGCTATAGCGAGCGGCCAGGAAGATGGTTGCGATGGTTAAGATAATCGCGACCATGCGCACGCCGGAGCCGGCTCTGTCATGCGCACTGGGCCACCATCGACCCGCTTGCAAGCGCTCGCGAGCGGGTCTGAATCAGGTCCAGTGTCTGCACTTTCTGGAGCAGCATTCTATTTTTCTTTTTAAATAGCTGTAATATGAACCAAATACCAAAGGTCACAGTGCCTCTTGAGCATTATTATGCAATTATCTACGTAGATAGAGAATTGATTTTTGTATATGTACAGTTGTCATTCACTACATGTACCTGGGTAGGGAGGGCCTTTGTGTCAAAAGTGAATCTGTTTCTCCACTGGAACTGGGCAGTGTAATTTCAGGTAAATAGAAAGGAAGAGTAAAGCGGGGCATATACTGTGCGATGTGACATCAGAATTATCAGGCGGTCCCCACACATGGTGCGATCGGGTGGCCGACCGTCCAATATGCCAGCTAGGCCCTCCCCTACCCATATAGCGTTGCATGAGATCGCACATTGCATCCCCTGATTGACTGATCCTGCAGTAAGATCAGGGAGTGCGATGTACGACCCCACGGGTGCGCGCTCGGTCCCACATCGGGCCCATACACGCTGCAATATAGCAGCCAAATCATACCAATTAGTCGGATCGGCTGCTTTATCGCACAGTGTAAGGCCCGCTATAGGGACATAACTGGCTAGGAATTTGTAACAGTCTGTGCTGAAAAAAAAACAATTCTTGATCTTTTGTTGTTTATTATAGGCATTCTTCTTTGGAAAAGGTGTTATATGAGAGCTTCAGCTTCACCTACTCAATCAGTATGTTTGCAGTCAGCATCTCTACATAAAATTATCAGACCTAGAAATCTGTGGGATCTTGCCAAGACTAATATATCAGAGTGTGTCCCTTTATAGAACCAGAATCAATTGTACTCACTACAGACTCCAGCTACAAAGTTTGGGCTCTAGTCTTCTGGCATATCAAAATAACATCTGCATACAATTTTGAATTACTGGGGGTGTGCGCATTCCCCGTTATTCATTTAACCACTTGGCTGGCATGGACGTAATTTTCTGTCCACACAAGGCAGTTCTTTATCTGTATGGACGTATAATTTTGTCCACAGATAAACATGAGGGTGGCTGCAGGAAGAGACTCTTCCTGCAGCTGCTACTCTCAGTGGGACCTTCTGGTCCCTCTGCTTGCCAGCACCCTCTCCCCCTGTGTCTGCTGTGCTGCTGATCAGCAAAGCAGGACCCCCTACCCAGCGTCTGCAAAACTGAGCAGCCGCTGGGGAAAAGTAAGTTTAACCTCCCCCTAACGCCCCTGACATACCTGGTTCCTCTATCCGGTCTCTAATTGAATGTCACAATATTTCCAATGTTCCAATGGTGGTTTCGATGCCAAGTTATTTTAAAAAGCGATTTTATTTTTTTTTACAAATCTTAAAAAAAAAATATATATATTTTTTTTTTAAATTAAACCATTTTGGATAAGTTAAAATGGATGTTCCTCACCTAATTCACTCACACAAAAAAAAAATATGACAATTTTGGAGCGGTTTTTGGAAAAAAAAATCGTCGGTTAGGAAAAGTTTGCAGGCAAAATCCGGCGTGGGGAGATGCCTCACCTACATCCTACACTTACCTGTGTGTCAGCACTGCTCTCCTAGTTGTCGCTTGCTACACACACACACACACTACTGACGTGAGAAAATAAAACTCACGCACCATATTGGATAGGAAAGACCATGGGGCCAGGGCCGGATTTCCCGCCAGGCATCCTAAGCGCTCGCCTAGGGCCCGCCGGGACCCAAGGGGCCCATGGACGGGCCCCTTTGCCCTTACAAATCACCTGTCACAGGACTCCCAGAGGAGCACTTCGCGAGGCGTCACGCGGTCCCGCCTCCTCACCCAGAGAGTCCCGCACGGCTGTCTGCATGGTGCTCTCTGGGAAAGAGAGACTGTGTGCACGAGGCAGCCTGCCTGCGCAAGAGGGAAGGGTCTGCGTGTGTGCACAAGGCACACAGTGACTCACCGGATTCACGACCTGCCGCTGTGTCCCTCCTGTGGCGGATCCAGGGCCCCCGTAACACAAAAGGGGAAAAAAAAAATTTTCCCATAAGGGGGCGTGGCCACGGACCCGCGATTAGGCCACGCCCCCTCGATCCAGACGGCTCTCTGCAGAGACTACTCAGTGCTCAGTCAGGAAGAGTCAGAGCCTGAGGAGCAAGCAGCACACACTACTACACTGGCTGCCGTGGTTGGAGCAGCAGGACCCCAAACTCAAAGAAAAAGGAGCAGTCCAGCTGCCGAAATGAAGGTAAGTTGGAGGGTTGGCCGGGGAGCTGGTTGGTTGTTGAGGTTACTCGGGGCTGGAGGCTGGAATGACAGGGTCTTCAAGGGGAGACAGGATGACAGGGGCCTGGAGGGGAGACAGGAGGCCGGAATGTTGTGGGGCTTTTAGGGACACGGGGCTAGAGACTGGAATGACAGGTGGCTGGAGGGGACACAGAGGGCTGAAGGTTATGACTGGAATAGAGGGCTGCAGGGGACCTGTGACGTCACACCCACGTGACCCAGCATGAAAGGGGGAGGGGCAGGGATGCTAACGGGGGACCAAAAGTGTCCCCTCGCGGGGCTCGCTATGCTCTCCACAGATATTTATGCCCCCTCTGTGCCCTCCTGGATGGTAACGCAGGAGCAGTCCCGCCTCCTGCAGCGGTCACGTGGTTGATACGTCACAGAGGTCCTTTAGCCACATAGGATCTAGCCAGGGCCGGCGCTAGGCTTTGCTGCGCCCAGCGCCGTCCTGTGTGGCGGCCCCTTCCCTCCTCCGCTCCCTCCCCCTGAAGCTTCATAAACACTTTAGCACCGGGAGGGAGGGTGGGCATTTCCAGCGCCCGCCGGACACCATGGCGCTCCGGGCGACGGCCCGGCTTGCCCGGGCCTAGAACCGCTACTGGATCTAGCATCAACCGAGGGCTGAAAGCTGAATGACAGGGGGTTTGAGGGGACACAGAGGACTGAAGGCTGGAATGATGAGGGAACAGGAGGCTGGAATAACAGGGGGCTGGAGGGGACACAGAAGGCTGGAAGGATGAGGGGACAGGAGGCTGGAATGACAGATGGCTGGAGGGGAAACAGGGCTGAAGGCTGGAATGACAGGTGGGTGGAGGCTGGAATGATGGGGGGCTGGAGGGTACGCAGAAGACTGGAGGCTGGAATGCCAGGGGACTGGAGGGGACATAGATAGGTGGAAGCTGGGGGGAACACGGGGCAGGAGGCTGGAGGGGACACAGGGGGCACGTTTCAGGTTGAACTTCTGTTGTACGATGATGACATTGGTTATATTCCTACACAAACAGGCATCTTCCGGACCATGTGATCTTCAACGTGAATAGTGACTACTAATTGAGGACACTGTCTGCCCACGGAGGATCAATTTCTTTAGAGGTTCCCCATTGACGAGAAACCACCATATAGGTAAGGTGAGTTTTTATTTAGTACACACAAATACAGTACAGGTTGAGTCTTCGATATCCAAAATGCTTGGGACCAGGGGTATTTTGGATAATGGAATATTCCGTATTTTGGAATATTTGCATATCATAATGAAATATCTTGGGAATGGGACCCCGATATACACACATAATGCATTTATGTGTTATATACCCCTTATACACACAGCCTGCTGGTCATTTTATACTATATTTTCAATAATTTTGTGGCTCAAACAAAGTTTGTGTACATACATAAAATTCAGTTATGGTTCATATACACCCTATACACACAGCTTGAAGGTAATTTTATACAATATTTGTAATAATTTCTGCCTTAGACAAAGTTTGTGTACATTGAACCATCAAAAATCAAAGGTTTAATTTTCTCAGTCATGCCAAAAAAAAATCTGTATTTTGGAACATTCTGTATTTCGGAATATTTGGATATGGGAGACTCAACCTGTATTGATTTTTTTGTCCTGGGCTCTACTTGGTCTAGCCCGGCCCTAATATGACACACAAGGTCCCCCTACTACAGGTGACTAAAACCGGATTAATGAGGAGTCTGAGGACCCAGGCGACACGTACCTCACTCCCTGGGCCCCCATTGGGATTTATGATGATGGATGGATCGCCGATGCGGTGGCAAGCATAACCTTGCCACCACTGCATATACACACACACCGCCCACCCAAAAGTAAGAGTCTAGATCCGCCCCTGTCCCTCCCTGCTGGTGATCAATCATCGATCTGGCTAGCCCCGCCGCCGCCCACCAGTAGCAATCGGCAGCAGCAGTGCTGCACCCAACAAGGCCAGGCAGGTAGGGACCCTGATGAGCTGCCTGCAAAAAAAAAATATATAATATATATATATATATATATATATATATATATATAATCATCCATCACAAACATGTCATCTACTATGAACAAATGTGTATCTTAGATTGTTTTTGCCCTTAATTTTAGGATTTTGTGTAATAATCTGAAGTAATTTTTTGTATCATGGGTGTGTAGTTTAGATGGTCTTTCTAAACTGTCAGTTTACAAATGTTTTTTTCAGAATATTTTCTCAAACATTAGGTAACAGTTTGTAAGCATCTATGACTAATCTTTAGGATGTTGTACATTTGTAGTTGTTCACAGCACTTGATGTTTGAGATATTACGAGGTACTACTGGGTACTATTAAATATAGTATACATGTACTCTGGCATAATTAATAGTTTCTGCATATATGTTTCCCTGTTTATTAGTTTATTATGTGCTCTCAGCTTGTGGCTTAGTTATTATGTTGTTTACTGTTTTTGTGTTCCCCCTTATTTGTGTCTTTGTCATTGTTTATCTATTTATTTATAACTGTCTAGGTCGGGAGCTGCACGTTGCCCGGGTAACGGGGACGCAGACTGTGGGCGGTTCCCCACCTCCCAGCACTGACGCGTATTTTGTATGCGCCAGCTTGATGGTCAGGTGGCCGGGCGTCATTACAGTGCGACCCGCTCCCGGACACCGGACAGCGTGGACTTCATTCATTGTATGTATATCTTTAGGCTTAGATGATGGGGCAATAAATAGCTCCGAAACGTCAGTGATACTTTCACATTCCTGTGTAGCGTTGGTTATTTAGACAGAGTGCTGCCTGATTGGATTTATATATATATATATATATATATATAAGTCATGAGGGAGCGGCGGCACTCAGCAATAACAAGCACAATAAAGAAGGGTTACATAAGCCTCTGTATTCACTTCAACGTTTCAATCGTCAAGATTTTCATCAGGAAGTACAGAAACCACATACAACACTTACCTATATGCACAATACACACCACGAGTGCAGCTGATCGCGTCCATCAGGATCACCATCTGACGTCATCACCCCGCACTATGCAGCGGGCGCGACGTCTGACGTGTCCGTCACTATGGAGACCAGAATAAACACATAAGACAAAACCGTGCCTTCACCAACATAGGGGTAACTACCAGAGCCAAAAAGGATTTACAGCCAGGCTCTTTACCAGACGTGGGGGCCAATGTGAGAGGCAAGGCAAAACAAGCACCCAAGAAAAGGAGATAGTTTATAATTTATCTACCAAGGTTCTGACTTTAGATGAGCTCTCAGTATTGCGTAAAGGACTGAGTTTTGTACCTACGGTACAGTTTAATCAATTGAACAGTAAAATTGATCTGCATAGGCTTAATCGCCAATTGCGACTGAGAGAATACCAGAGTTTTTACCATGCAAATCTAAGTCTACGTTTGAACCAGTCTCCCAGAATGTTTCCATCAGGAGCTTTACCAACATGGTAGACAATAGCATCACCAGCTGTGGTGCTATACATCGTGCTCATCTCAATTTATCTAAAAAAGAAATTGATGCTTTAAAAAGCCCCACTGGACCTTCACATAAGTAGACAATTTCGGGACATTGAACAATAAGCTTGCTAGCTAACTACTACACAGAATATAGATTTTAAAAGGACTATAATACTATACTAAATTCTGCCATCATCTCTCAAGAGCCTGAGCACTGTCTCCAACCTTAACAGAGATTATAATATAATAAACAGCTTTGATATATACGATTTTATATCCTTATTCCCTTACATAATTTTTGTATACGTGGTGCATATTTACATCTCACCATCCATTACACAACTAGGGGTAAATTTACTAAAGTGAGAGTTTTTAGACGTGAGTTTTAAAAGTGATGTTTCCCATAGCAACCAATCAGATTCTAGCTATTATCTTCTAGGAGGTGCTAGTTAAATGTTAAGCAGAATCTGGTTGCTATGGGCAGCATCACTTCTAAAACTCACTTCTAAAAACTCTCACTTTAGTAAATTTACCCCCTAGCACGGACCTCTTTTATAGATTTAAGTCGAAACAGTAGGGGTGGGTACCCTAGGTCGTGCAGCTGACAAGCAAGAACCCCATTACCAAGTGCAGCGCAGGTTTTCTCTCCGGAGTAATATATATATATATATATATATATATATATATATATATATATATATGTGTGTGTGTTTTCCTCCCGTCTCCCTCTGTTTCCCCCCATTTCCTCCTGTCTCCCTCTCTTCGTCCCCCTTTCTTCCTGTCTATCTCTCTTCGTCCCCCTTTCTTCCTGTCTCACCCTTTTTTTCACCCTTTCCTCCCATTTCCTTCTTTCCCGTTTACGCCTGTGACATTCTAAGTGGGGTCCAGAGACACCTACTGTAATGTATGCACAGGATTGTTTGAGGGAGGTCGCCCCAAACCGGTACCTTGCCTAGGGCCCCATGAGGTCTAAATCCGGCTCTGCATGGGGCGCGGGGTTTTTCAAAATTCTGCCTGTAATTGGGTATGCCTCTTAGTATTAAAGTAGTACTGCACCTGGGGTACTCCCATTTTCCACTGCAGCCAGTGTGCTTTACCATTCCAGTGTAGTGGTGGCATTTTAGGACCTGTTCCCGCCACACTTATGCTCTATGTTTAATAGATCTACATGATCTATTTGGGCCATTATATTACTTACTAACGGCTCTTTTTGAATCTTCTTGCTTTTCACCAGTCTGCTGTTGGATCCTCATGAAGTCAGCTTTATGTGGCAGTGCAGCTGTTGATGTTAGTTTAAATACTCATTTAGATTATCTGTGAGATGTTTTGTTATATTATTAGTGAGATTTATGTTGATTAAAGGAAGTTTTTATGTCCTCATCATAGATGTGCTACGGTAGTAAATGAGCCACATGATTCTTTCACATGTTTTGCTTGAAGGACATTTTTCACCTTCTATGGGATTTAAGAATATTTAAAATGCTATGAACAGCAAAATAGGTTGTTTTCTTCCTGCCATGTCACACTTGTTTCTCAGGACTTGTTTGTTTTATTTCTGATACCTCTCAGTGTGACTTTGCTGACTGACTATTATTTAACACAGCAAATTTCTCTCCCTGTTTGATGTAAACTGTGGCTCTCCAGCTGTAGTGTAACCAACCACTGAACTCAAACCTGTTTTATACAGACTGGTGGCATTGTGTACCACCTTCCACCACACAAAAATGGGATGAAATAACTTGTTTAAATGTATATTTCTAGACAGGGCAGTGTGTCTTGTGTACAATGTTGTAAATACAGAAGCTGTAAAGGTTCTGACATTTCTGATAAGGAATGCCCAGAGCATTTGTGTGATTTCATAAAACAGTATGCGAAATGTTAATGAGTATCTTGTCTAAAGCTGGGTACACACTGAGATATATTGGCCGATCAATTGATCGGCAATATATTGGGTGCCCGTCGGCCAGTGTGTACCAGCGATATTTCTGTGAACGTCGTACAGAAGTATCGCGTCAGTTGTGCTGCGCAGGCGATGGCAGATATATCTGTCCATCAGGCAGTGTGTACCGCCCGTACACATGCAGCAGAAGCTGTGGGGAGGGAGGTGGGAACCGCGGGCAGAAACAGATAAGTTGTGTATGAACGACCATCATCTGCAAATATATCTGCAGATCACTCTGTGCAGTGTGTACCCACATATTCCAGATGGTGTTACCTGACCCACTACATTCTTTTGAAACTGGCTAATAGTGGAAATTATCCTCATGTAAACCAAAGCTGTAGATATATGCAGGTATTTGTTAGTCACTGAATACTGTAAATTGTATTTAGATCCCAGTTTTGGACACCCTGTTGTGTGGGAGAGGACGAGTAGAATTAATCTGCACATGAGCAGAATGTCCTTGCCGTTTTACATATACAAAGTTGTATGAATAATATATTACTTGCAGAGGTTACAAATTCATGAAATGTCCATTATAAATCCTATATGAAATTTGATAGTTAAATTGATTTGATACACTTTAAGGTGCCCATACTTCAGCAGGCTGTGTTAGCGGGGCGCTGCTAAAAGGGGAGGGCACATTTTGCCCTTTTAAAATGTGGCCGGGAGCGGCGCCCCACTAAAACAGCCTAGCGGGAACACTAGATATGTATGTTGGGGTATTTTATATTGAATTTGGTAAAAGGGTTGAAAAAAAATGGGTAACCAATGTAGGGCCTGACAGAGCGGAGCAGCAGAAGATAGTGTCTAGTGTGAGATATAGCTGTATTCTGTATATGTTTCTTAGATATATGTAAGAGGATTTGGAAACAGATTAAATTCGGGCAACAGAGGACAGTTCAGATTCAAGGATGATACATAGGGCTCGATTCAATTGCCCGCGATGTAAATGGTGCTGGGAGATAGCTCCCGGAGCTATTCTATTCTGCTCTGTGTTTAGTTGGAGAATGCCCGTTCTCGCGACTAAACATTCTGTTTAGGGCGCGAGAACGGGCATCCCCGACCTAAATTCCCGGTGCGATGCTGTTTTCCAGGCGCGAAGGGCAGAAAACAGCCTCGTGCCTGGACTTCTGTCCAGAGGGGTGCGAGAAGAAATCCCTAGTCTGGCTTAGCAGCGCTGTGTATTGAATAGCTCCGGGAGCTGATTCCCGATGCTATTCACTTCGCGCAGAATAGAATCGCGCCCATAGGCAGTTTGAGGGAAATGGTTGATTTGCCCTGTTATCAACCGAAATGGGAATGTTAGGTAGGTAATTACTATTGGCTGGTGGAAGTTTTATTTCTGTTTTTGAAAGATTAAGTTTGAGGTGGCTAGACGACATCCAAGATGAAATTACATAAAGACCTTCAGTAACGCAGACCAACATAGATAATGAGAAATCTGGAGAGGATAGGTAGATTTGAGTATCATCCGCATACAGATGATGCTGAAATCCAAAAGCTGATAAGTTTGCCAAGAAACGTGGTATAGTCCTAGGACTGAGCTTTGGGGTGTTTCAAAAGATAGATTAAGCGAAGAAGAGGTGGTTTCAATCTTGATTTGGACCATATTCATTACCGGTGTAAACTATGGCTCTATTTAAAGAGAAACACTTTGGGCGGAATTCAATTGTTTTCGCGGCCCGCATCTCCCGTCTAAAGTGACAGGAGATCGCGGGCCGCTATGCAATTGTTCCAGATTTTCGTGCTGATCGCTCCCAAAGTGGTCGGGTTTAGCCGTGTAAAGCAGCTAAACCCGAACAAAGTGCTGGGCGCGATCGTGAAAAGTGATGTTTGGCCGCCCAAACATGTAACTTTTCGCACATTTCAGCTCTCACCCTCCTGGGGCTGCGAGCTGAAATGTAGCACTATCAGCTGATCGTGCCTGACAGGAGCAAGAATTGAGTAGCTCCGTTGGGCACGATGGGGGCAGGAATCAATTGAATTCCGCCCTTTGTGTGTATATGACACCACTACCTTTATAGTGGTGTCATATAGCTCATGTAAGAGCTATAGAGTAAGAAATATAACTTTTCTGAAAGATCCTGCTCTATTCCTCCAAGACACTGGTGGTCGGCTCCTCCCTACCCCTATAATTTGCATGTGCTGCATGATTTGCTTAACAGCCACCATTGCTGATAACTGTTTTACAGTGAAATATCTGGCGCGGCGCACCTATGTATAATATTTAAATGTAAAATGCAGGAGCAAATGTTAGAAGGGAATGTAATATATTTGAGCTGCCGCAGGCCAGTTCCCCACATGAAAACAGCTGGAGTAACAGACACTTATTTAGTAGAATCAATGTGGAGAGTGACAGAGCTCCCACTCACTCTAATGGGGCGATTGAAATGTTACTGCCGTCTGCTGTTGGTGCCGGGCGCCCCACGGAGCAATTCAGTTGTTGCTCCTTTCGGGCACGATAGTTGCAGTCACCAGCAATTTTGTTTGCCCCCTCCTGAGGAGGCGATCAGAAATGTACGATAAGTCCTGGTTTTTGGGTGCCCATACTGCTAACCAGGACTTCAGACGGATTTAGCTATCTCATTAAGCGCAACAAGTGCGATAATTAATGAGTGCCCAAAAACAATTGAATTGCAACATTGGGCACACATTAATTAGCGTAGCGAAAAAAAAACAATAGAATCACCCCCTTTGTGTTTTTTCCTTGATATTTTAAGATTGTCTATACCATATCAAATGGGAATCTCAATAGGATCTTATCTTTTTACTATTTTTAAAAAATGTCTTGTTTTATATACTGGAATGTAGTTCCTAGTCTAGGACACTCATCATTACTTGGTCATGTTGCTGTATGTTGTATGGATTTCTGGATTTGTGTGACGTAGAATGGCCTCATGGCTCTATCTTAAATTATGAAGCAAGATGTTGCTAGAATGAACAGAAAGTTCATGCTGAAATAGGACATGAATTAATCAACTTGCAGTCTAGCTGGAGAATCAGGTGTCCTCTTCATGGTTGTGACCTTCCTTTTCCTGTGATCACTAAACACAGATGATTAACTAGAGCACGGGTGGGGTGGGATTCAGGAGCCAGTCAGCCAAATCTAAGCATGATCTAGCACTGTTATTGTGTTGATACAGTGCCTATGTAGAATGGGCATATAATGACTAACTGTAAAAACTGTAACATGTAAAACTAACTGACCTGGATCTCTTGTATAGTCTGCAGAATTTTCACCCACAGAGTCAACAATGTATTTCTGTTCCCTGTAACGTGTGTCCAATTGATAGTTTCTGTGCATGCACTATTGTGTTTTGTCAACACTATACTAGTATCAATTTAAAAACAATGTGGCATACTTTCTCTGTTACACTGCTCACACAAGCCTGAATAGCATTTACTTTTTAACATGCAGACATTCCTATCCACTTAACTCTCCATAGAGCCAGGCACATTCACCAGGTAAAAATGTTATTTGACCTGTTTACTAGCTTTATCACACTGTGCCATGATGGGCATACCAGAGAGGATGAAGGCAGCTGAGAAAGTACAAGCAAGTTTAGAGTCGTTTATTACGATTTAGTTACCATTGTGATGATTACCAGTGATCACAAATATGCGCTATAGTGCGTATTTTACCCTAAATTGGGGACTCACTTTTAGAAAGTGGACCTCAAACAGCCGCTGAGCTGGCGGAGTATTCATGTAAATTATGTGGGGCTGGCGTCTAACGTGGTAAGTAGCTGCTGCTAACAATATTCATGCAAACGTGGGAAGGGGGGACGGTACCTGCTGCTGCCAATGATTATGCAAACGGGGGAAACTGTTCAAATGAGAAAATGGTGTGTGTTGTGAGCTTGCAGTGCTGCAAAACAGGCCAACTGAGGCGGAGGAGCTGCTAAATAAGAAATCTGCTAATCTTCCATACCCCTCCTTATCTCCAGTACTGCCTGCCCCCTAACCCCCTCTTTCCACCAGTACTGTCCCAAATGCAATCTACCCCCTCCCTGTTCCAACTCCTGCCTGCCCTTATCCCTTCCCTACACCTAGTACTGCCCCACAGTAAAGCCTGCCCTTACCCCCTTTACCCCAACTGCTCCTTGCCTCAACAACCAGCTCTACACCAACCGCTGCCTGCCCCAAGCATTGCCCAAACTGCTGAAATGTCAAATTCACATGGAGAAATCCACTTTTTCTTACTCCAAGTTTGATGTATTTATCTGCAGTGATCACACCAGTGTTCTTTTTTTTTTTTTCCCAGCTATGATCCAACAAATTAATTTCTGCAAGATTTTTACCCAAAAGAGAAGAATAAATATATATGATGCAGAACGTTCCAAACTTGTAAAAAAGTATTTAAAAAATCTCTCATGTAAAAATGATGACATACATAAAAAGAAATAATGCAGTAGCACTTGTAGCATCCAGAGTACAGATAACTGTACGGAGACGTACAGTGATAGCTTCTGTAAAAGGAGCAAAGAAGTGTACTAAAATGTGGTAGGGAGTGAGATTCCGGTTCTCCCACATTTCAGCGCACTTCTTCGCTCCTTTTACAGAAGCTATCACTGTACGTCTCCGTACAGTTATCTGTACTCTGGATGCTACAAGTGTTACTGCATTATTTGTTTTATGAATGTCATCATTTTTACGTATGAGATTTTTTATGAATAAATACCTTTATGGTGCATACACGGTCAGATTTTTCCTTCAGATATGAACGATAACGATTTAAAAATCATTCAGTCGTTCATATCTGAAGGAAAATCGTTCATATCTGACATGCCTGAACGATGGACGATCAACGATGCGCGTTCCCGATGGTCAGATAACGATTTCTGACATCTGATGTGTTTGCAGTCAGACTTGGACGATTCCATTCATTTTAATGCAGTCAAAAATCGTTCAAATCGTTTAAATTGTTTAATCGTTCAATCGTTCATCTGACAAATCTGACAAGTCTGACAAATCTGACCGTGTGTATGCTCCATTACCTGTTTGGAACACACTGCAGGATATATATTTTTTTCTTTACTTTTGGGTAAAAATCTTGCGGCGATTCATTTGTTGGATTATAGCCAAAAAAAACACCCACTGGTGTGGTCATTGCAAATAAATACAACAAGCTAAGTAAGAAAAAGTGGACTTATCCGTGTGAATGAGACCTTTTGGATGATGTGATCCCTAAGGGAAGTTTTCTTTTAATAAATATTTTTAATATTCTGTGTGGGACTACCAGAAGCGCCAAAGAACGTTTTCTCCCTTTTATATTTATCATTGTATATTTCTGGTGGCAGGGAACAAACGTAAAAATTTATAGGCTGCATATCTGGGAGTGCCAGCACAAATTCCACTCCGTTTTACTATATACAGTGCTTCCGAAAAGTATTCACAACGCTTCACTTTTTCCACATTTTGTGATGTTAAAGCCTTATTCCAAAATGGAATAAATACATTTTTGGCCTCAGAATTCTGCACACAATACCCCATAATGACAACGTGTAAAACATTTTTTGCAAAGTTTAATAAAAAAACAAAAACACAAAAAACGAAGAAATCACATGTACATAAGTATTCACAACCTTTGCCCAATACTTTTGTTGGTGCACCTTTGGCAGCAATTACAGCCTCAAGTATTTTTGAATATGATGCAACAAGCTTGGCACACCCATCTTTAGGCAGTTTCGCACATTTCTCTTTGCAGCACCTTTCAAGCTCAATCAGGTTGAATGGGAAGTTTCGGTGCACAGCCATTTTCAGATCTCTCCAGAGATGTTCAATTGGATTCAAGTCTGGGCTCTGGCTGGGCCACTCAAATACATTCACAGAGTTGTCCTGAAGCCACTCCTTTGATATCTTGGCTGTGTGCTTAGGGTCGTTGTCCTACTGAAAGATGAACAGTCACCCCAGTCTGAGGTCAAGAGCGCTCTAGAGCAAGTTTTCATCCAGGATGTCTCTGTACATTGCTACATTAATCTTATTCTGACTACTCTCCCAGTTCCTGCCGCTGAAAAACATCCCCACAGCATGATGCTGCTACCACCATGCTTCACTGTAGGGATGATATTAGCCTGGTGATGAGCGGTGCCTGGTTTCCTCCAAACAAAACGCCTGGCATCCACGCCAAAGAGTTCAATCTTTGTCTCATCATGGTCTGAGAGTCCCTCGGGTGCATTTTGGCAAACTCCAGGCGGGCTGCCATGTGCTTTTTACTAAGGAGTGGCTTCCGTCTGGCCACTCTACCATACAGGCCTGATTGGTGGATTGCTGCAGAAGATGGTTGTCCTTCTGGAAGGTTCTCATCTCTCTACAGAGAAATGCTGTAGCTCTGACAGAGTGACTAACGAGTTCTTGGTCACCTCCCTGACTAGGGCCCTTCTCCCCGATCGCTCAGTTTAGATGGCCGGCCAACTCTAGGAAGAGTCCTGGTGGTTCCAAACTTCTTCCTTTTATGGATGATGGAGGCCACTGTGCTCATTGGCACCTTCAAAGCAGCAGATATTTTTCTGTACCCTTCCCCAGATTTGTCCCACGAGACAATCCTGTCCCGGAGGTCTACAGACAATTCCTTGGAAGTCATGCTTGGCTTGTGCTCTGACATGCACTGTCAAGTGTGGGACCTTATATAGACAGGTGTATGCCTTTCAAAATCATGTCCAATCAACTGAATTTACCACAGGTGGACTCCAGTTAAGTTGTAGGAATATCTCAAGGATGATCAGTGGCAAAAGGATGCACCTGGGCTCAATTTTGAGCTTCATGGCAAAGGCCCTGAATATTTATGTACATGTGATTTCTTAGTGGTATTTTTTTTTTATTTTATTTTTTTTAATTAAATTTGCAAAAAACTTTTTACACGTTGTCATTATGGGGTATTGTGTGTAGGATTTTGAGGACAAAAATGAATTTATTCCACTTTGGAATAAGGCTGTAACTTAACAAAATGTGGAAAAAGTGAAACCTTGTGCACTGTAAGTGTTGCCCAAACCGCTAGTTGCCTTTACTCATCCCCACCCGACTGCCAGCACAGTAATGCCTGCTCTTACCCCCTCCCTAGCACTGCCTGCACCCTCCTTTACCCCAACTGATCCCTGTCTCAACCACCAGCACTACCCCAACTGCTGCCAGCCTCAAGCTGTTTTTATAAGCGGTGTATGTGCAAGCAATGTGGAGTGGTCTGATGTGATGTGGGGAAGCATATGGGTGCTCAAAAGCATAATTGTGATGGGACCCAGAAACGGTGAAGAATGGCCCCATTTTTATTTTTTTTAGTGAGGGGTCCCTGGGACCCACTTTTTTTTTTCCTCAGCATGATCATTGATTACTACACCATTACTATGAAAATGTATTTCAGCATCTTTTGTTAATCTTTTAATACCCATATGTTTAAATGATTTGTTATTACTTGACGTAAGAACATTTCTTAGCTTCATTTGTTAGCTATGAAGTGATAAAGAAGAGAGAGTAATAGGTTTTTATTGTATAATCTTTTCTGCTTAATACTTGTAGTTTTATCAAAGTGTTTCCATTATCAAAAAGGCATCACTTTAGATTTTCTGTACTTTACATAAGCTGTTCCTACTCGCATGTACTGAGCTTTAGATCCTGCCAGTTCTCATTACTTTACAGTAGTGTTCAGAGCCTTAAAGCTGGGTACATGGCTTACGATGGTGCGACCCAGCGGTGCGGCACGTAATGATAAATTGCGCACACCATACACACTGCACGATTAGCCATATGACATGCAATGCATCGTTACATGCTGCATGTAACTACGCAGCGTTCATTGAATTGTCCCATCTGACATGCGGCACAGCAGATGACACTATTTAGTGAGCGGCTGCCAGGAAAGGTAAATCAGGCGTACACACTACAATGTGTAAGACGGTTCCAAAACTGTCCGCCGTGTCACCCTGGGGTGTCTCGGGACACTTGCAGGGGTGCCTCAGGTTGGTGGTCCAGCACCAAACCAAATCAAATTATTTATGGTCAATGTAATGTAAATAGTTGGACAAAGAAGCACAAACCTGTCCACCACTATATAACCAAACCTAAGGGTGACAGGTAAGCACAATTTACTTCACTACATTTTTTTTCAGAATTCCTCAATAACAAACTTTTGGCTTAGGGGTGCTGTGAAAACAATTCTGATGCACTAGGGCGCCGTGATTCAAAAAAGTTTGGGAACCACTGGTGTGTGATTTATCATTCCGATCCATGCCTTTATGGTGTGTACCCCAGCTTTAGGCTTGTAGCTAGTAGTCGGAGGTGACAATGGACATTTTATTGCAGCTTTTTCTTTTGCAAGCTTTTTTTTCTATTCTCCCTTAATAACCTATCTACATCTGAATTAGAGACCAAGATAAGTGGCTTCAGTTACTGACATTGCTCTGTTCTTGTAACTGTGATTTCCCCCTCCCCTTAATAGTACATGACAGCCCTTACAATGGGTTAGATTCCTTTCTAAATATATGTTCCTCTTCTATAGTGTCTTTTTCTGTCTCCTAGATTTTTTTTGTCTGCTGGAAACTATGGTTTACTTTTTCTGTAGGTCCTGGAAATGCACCATTCTATTTCTGTTTCTGCTTGAGCAGTTCTGATAGCTAACTTTTAAATATCCAACCTGGATTCAGTGGTATGTTCCATGCATGTGTACACAGCATGATTTACATGCCAGAATACCTGAGACCGTTTATTATATCCCAGGTTGACTTTTCCTGTTCACTCAACTATTTTCAAGTCAACCAATATCTCAACGGAGAATATGGTCCTAACTATTTATTTATTTATTTATTTATTTATTACCAGTTATTTATATAGCGCACACATATTCCGCAGCGCTTTTTACAGAGAATATTCAGCCATTCACATCAGTCCCTGCCCCATTGGAGCTTACAATCTATATTCCCTACCACATGCACACGCACATACACACTAGGGGTAATTTTGTTAGGAGCCAATTAACCTACCAGTATATTTTTGGAGTGTGGGAGGAAACCGGAGTACCCGGAGGAAACCCACGCAAGCACAGGGAGAATATACAAACTCCACACAGTTAGGGCCGTAGTGGGTATCGAACCAACGACCTCCGTGCTGGGAGGCAGTAATGCTAACCATTACACCGTCTGTGCTGCCCCAGTTGTTACCAAAACTTTAAAAGCAAATCCACTTCAAATAAGAGCCTCTAGTTGGAAATGAGAATAAGGAGTGAACCAACAAAGAAAGCTTCTAGCTTAGGAGGAACAGCAGATGTCTGCTGCAGCATTTCATGTTACAGACAAAGATTTACCTCCATACCACAAAATGATGGGACCGGATGAGAAAAACTGGAGCACCAGATGTAACAGGCCTATTAATATCCAGGCAGTAAAATGTACAAGGGAAATCAGAGTATTTTCCTTTTTCAGCACTCAGTGTTACAGAGAACAACTTTCCACAAATATATTGAGCAGCCACATTTAATGGTTTTGAAATTTGGATATGAATTTCTCAAAAGCGAGTGAGTATCAGACTATCATTAAATGTCTAATATAGATAAAGAAGAACTCCAGTTATTTATTATAGCGTTTTAATAATATTTATTTAATGGAACTAAAACTACTACTCCATATATCCTTGATTTTCTACTGCACAGATGTTTTTCTGAGAACAAAATAAGAAGAATTGATCGGTCCCATCTGTTGGATTTTTTTGTGGCTCTATTGTAACTCCGTTTAATACTTTGAGCATTAATGGGTGCACCATTTGTACCTATGGCTGAGAGCCTTTTAAGATTGAACACTCTATGCGAAGAGTAATGGACTTGGATTTGCCAGCAGTGAGCCGAATCATTCATCAATATTGCAGTGATAGAATATTCCAATACGGTGTATACCAGATGGTACATGGTTCTACTAAATTACACTCTTCATATCCTCAAGTTTCCAATATATGCTTCAGGAATTGTGGCCACAGTGGTTCTTTTTTACACATTTGGTAGGAATGCACTCTGGTTTCCAGTTTTTGGGTTGCTGTGCTGGACCAGATTACTCAAATCTCTGTCAGACTGGGACAAAATTAAAACCAGAGGATATTTAATAATGGCCAAACAGTTCACTGAAGCAGTGGCAACCGCTTTGGCAAAGAATGTTAAGGCTTCTGTGACAGAACTATTTAAGACAGCAGGCGGGACATCTGTCCATAATTGTAGTCCTTTTCATTTAATTATCTTATCCTCTTCTAATTCTCTGTTTGGAAACATGTCCTGTAGACAGCCATTTAAATATTTGATTATGCAGCATATGTAGATTTGTGTTCTTATTATCCTCCCTATTGTTTAGCATGGGTGCATCCCATTGTGAAGGCTGTTATGGACTATCGAAGAGTAAGATTATACTGACCGATAATTACATTTCTCTTTTAATACTCCATAGCTGCTCTGGTTGTAAGGGCTGCCATGGTATAATTCGAAGAAGAGGAATAAACTGTTATTTATTTGTCATGTAATATGACCTTGCACCTTTTGCTGGTGGTACAATGTCTGATCATGTACTAGGACCTGAGAGCAGAGGGTACAGGCCACTGTCTATCCATACAAGTGTCTGACTTAATTAAACCAGGTCATTCAATGCTGGGGCTAAACTTGGATTATGTCCACCTGACATTTATGACCACTGTTTAACTGGCAAATGAATGCAAACTGCATAATTTCTGTGATGTTCGTATTGCACTTTCCATAATTTTCCATATTGATCTCTTTAACCCTTTATTTGGCAAAGTTGCACTCAAGTAACATGAATTACATATTATATTTATGCAATAGTGTTTGAGTTTGCATGCTTTCTGTGATAGTGATACTCTCAAGTGTATTCTTTTGTAGCAATCTGCAGATTCAAAATTTAAGTTAGTATCCCAAAATATATATTTTTTTTTTCAGTTGGAATATTCAATACTTGCAAAATAATGGGTTAATTTTAATCCTATTCTTATAGGACAATAGTCTTGTTTTGTTCCACTCACTCAGTATCTGCCAGTTGCCCCATATCATTGATGATTTTGCAGCATATGGCTAGTTTAATTTAGTTCAATTTATTTTGTAACAGGAAGAACAACATTCTCATATATAGAAAGACCTTAGATTATTATGTTAAGGTCATGCACTGTGCAATGTCAGAATCATCCTTCTTTAATACTTGATCTTCGGGTAAGTGCAAATATGGTATGAAAACCTTGCTGCTTTCTGACTTTTCCGCTGATAAAAAATAGTGAGAAACGAGGAGCTGTACAGAACAAAAACTCTAATGTTACATGAGTGCATCTAGTACACAGGTTCTCAAACTCGGTCCTCAGGACCCCAAACAGTGCATGTTTTGCAGGTCTCACAGAACCACAAGTGAAATAATTATCTCCACCTGTGGAACTTTTAAAATGTGTCAGTGAGTAATGAATACACCTGTGCTCCTGCAGGGTGACCTGGAAAATGTGAACTGTGTGGGGTCCTGAGGACCAAGTTTGAGAACCTCTGATCTAGTAGATCAGTGGTTCCCAAACTTTTTTTTTAACCACGGCGCCCTAGGGGGGGGGGGGGTTATCAGCATTGTTTTCATGGAATCCCTAAGCCAAAAGTTTGATATTGAGAAATTCAGATAAGCACAATTTACTTCACTTTAATACTTTACTACTTTTTTAATTTCATCCTTAGGTTCTGTTATGTGGTGGGGAAAGGTTTGTGCTTCTGTTTGTTCACATATTTACATTACATTGACCATAAATTATTTCATTTGGTGCTGGACAACCAACCTGAGGCACCCCTGCAAGTGTCCCGAGGCACCCCAGGGTGCCATGGCGCACAATTTGGGAACCACTGTAATAGACCTAAGAAGCCTGCTATTGTATGATCTGCCCTGCCGACTACAGAAAGGAGGGAAATAGGGTATGCATTCATTTGTGGCGATTCAATTGTTTTGCGCGCCCCTCGCTGTGTGGCCACACGATTGGGTGCCCGACGGAGAAATTCAATTGTTGCTTCGTTGGGATGCTTAAAGCCGTGGGTTGGACACACTTCTCCTCCTGAGGTGCGAGAAGAAAGGTAACGGTGGTTTGAGCGCCCTAACCACTTCTTTTAGACTGGTTTAGCCACTTTGCGAACTAAACCGTGTGCTTTTAGGCACTTTAAATACTAATGGGCCCCCGAATGGAGAAACAATTGAATTGTTCCGTTAGGTGCCTATTTGTATAAAGGCGCCCAGCAGGGGACGCGCACAACAATTTAATCGCCCCCATAATGTAGACTCCAGAATGACGACCTATGTCTTCATCGGAAATAACACCAGGAAAATTACTACATAGACAGATTATTGACATATGAAATATCTACATTCGTTTTAAGAGTTGGGATCAAACTTACCGTAGAATCACATTGTCAACATTCTAACCATGTTGACATTTCATCAGTATCACTGTGCTGAATATCAATCTAGTCAATATCTACATGATCACTGTCAACATAATGGCCGTATCATCATTGTGATGATATGATGAATGTCGACCTAATATACTGACCTCAAGAAATAGATAACATGCCTATCTTGCATCATAAACACTTGATCATTTGTGAGTCTACATGTGGGGATTCCAAACTGATTTATGACATGTTTTGTTTCTGGCACAGTAGGGAAAAACAGAAACCTATCTCACAAATCTAACCCCTGCTCATTAGTTTGTATATTGGATGGTTAATGGGACGATGCGATGAACGACTGCCGTGAACACACAATGGGGCTTACACACTATACGATCTGCGCGATATATTGTTCCAATCAGCATCGGAATGATATATCATAAGATGGATCTCATAGTATTTCCCTAGCTTAAGTTAGTGTTACGGTATTCTGAGACTATGGGCCGTATTCAATTAGTGTGCGAAAAGTCGGAATCCGCGAAAAGTATTGCGAATTACGTCATTTCGCCAGGCGGAAACTTTTCGCCGTATTCAATTGCAAAGACATCGCGTATGCAGAAAGTCAATGCAGTGTAATAGGTGAAAAAGATTCACCTCTGAATAGCAGGCGGAAAAAAGTGCAGAATTGCGGATTTGGGGTGCAAAGGTGGGGAAACCACTTGGCACAGCCCCCCAAAGGATAACTGCGTCTAAAAATCCCCCCAAAAAAGTGAGGAACACCCCAAAAAATTATACATATGCTGTGTGTCAGTTTTGGGACTGGTATTGGGGTGCGGGGCTCTCTGGGCTGATGTGGCTGGACTGCTTCATGGCATCCTAATGTACACTTTTTTTTCACTTCTTTAGTTTGTTTTTTGTATATGTAGCACTTTATACACTTTTTATTATAACCTCCTACTTATGTAGGACTTAACACATAGGCTTTCTTCTTTATTATTCTTTAACCCTCACTTTAAATCTCACACTAGTGTGATGCCATGGGGTGGATCTGCTGAGTTGGCTTGGGGGGTCCCGTGCCCTGTATTTGTTCCTTAGGGGTGTTAGGGACCTGCCTGATAGAGGTCACCTGGACGTGGTGGGCAGGCCCATGATTATGGCCATTATTATGCTAAGAACCTCTTGGATGCAATTTAGCAGTATTATTATTAGGTTCAGCACAGTTAGAGTGCACTACAAGTCTCAACAAGCACCTCACATTGTGCTTAGGGTGTGCAATCTAGGGCAACTCCCCCTATGTACCCCAAAAAATGTCTTTGAAAATGGGGTCGAAAAAGTACAAAGTTGGGGTGCAAACTTTCAAACTAGCGAAATAGACTTTTGGGGGGTCTGCAAGTAGGGGGAAGGTGTTTTGTTGATTGTAGTTGCTTGCTTAAGGTGGGTTTTTCACGATTTTTTACACTTAAGCGACAATAAAATATGCTAGCACCCATTTTCAAGTACCCCAAATTTGGCAGGACTACTTATTTTCACCAATAAATACAGCAAAATGCTGTTCTTCACCACTTGTGCAAAGACGCTAATTAGACGCAATTAACAGCACTTAAGTACCTCAAATAGCTTCAGTAGGGCTATTCGGGGACTTCTATATTGATCCCCAATATTAGTGCATCTTTTGGGGGGTGTTGGGCTGATTTCCCCATTTTTGACAGCACTTTTCGCCTGTTTAAGTTTCGTTGGGTTGCGTTTTCGCGTGTTTTGGAATTCAATACGGTGAATAGCGAGGGCACGCACGAAAACTTTTCATGACTAAAATAGGCGAAGTCGCCAAAGTACGGCAAGCGAAAAAGTATCGCAGGTGCGAAACTATTTGAATAAGGGCCTATATGTCAGACCTTCATTTTCTTATAGTAACAAATTGTGTTATCCAGGATTTGAACACTGCTTCCTATTGTTGTTATTGTAATGGACTTGGTCAACCAGTTCCTAAAACCCAGCAACACACACAAAATATCTAATAAGTAGACAAAACTTACTTTTGTTTCCCACATAGTAGTTTCTGGGGAGAATACATGTGGTTTTTGCCCCCGCCACTAGATGGCTCCCACCGGCAGCAATTTAATTGTTCTGCCATTTGGGCGCCCACACATTTCTGCTTATAGCCTCCTGAGGTGGTGAGCAGAAATATGCGATATGTCCATGGTTTGGGCGCCCTAACAGACTTTAGGCGGGTTTAGCCACTTTGCATGGCTAAACCTGATGCTTTTAGGCACGCCAAAAGTAATGGACCCCCAATCAGAGCAAAAATTGAATTGCTGTGATGGGCGCCAAAGAAAACAGTTGAATTCTCCCCTCTGTATCAACTTTATGCACATGGCTGCATGAAGTTTGCTATCTTCTGGGCAAGTATGAATAATGACTTGTCCTATGACAAGAGCCTAATCACAGTGCTGCTAGATAACCTTCTGTGACAACATAAATGGAGGAATGTATCAACTTGTCAAACAAGCTCATATGAGATATCTGTGTGAGACATCCAGCCCACATAAAAAGAAATGGCATTATTGCAGGATGTACCAAACCAAATTAGAGGGGTACGCTTTTATTGACTTTGTCTTCTCAGGAATGGTGTTTATGTTCATATCTTCACATTGCACATGGCTTTTTTCTCCGTAAGTGTATTATGGATATTTGATCTTTTATTATTTTTTTTATATATACACTGTAATCTATTTTTTAGTATTCGTTATTTGGAATAGAATGGTAAACAAACCCTATTTTGGAGCAAGCTTTTGGCTTTCTAGTCCGATTTCCAAAGAGGAATGTCCTAAAAGAGCATGCTGTTTTTGTCATAAATATCTGTTCCTATTAGTAATTTGATGGAAGTCGGATATTGCGTTCTTCTTTGTTATCTATATAATAAGCAAGGAAGTGTGTGTGTCTGTCTGCTTGTCCTTTATGCACAGATGGAGTTTTGTGCCTAGCGCCCATAAATTTGCCATGGTTGTGTAGTTTGGCTAGAATTAGGTTTTTGCCTATGTTTGAAGTTCTTCTGGGCCATGGAGGTCTACATGGTGCCGACCAAGTAGGCTGTAGAGTCTCTGATTTGAAATTTTGGTTTAAGCAAGTTTGATCAGGATGTCTTCCAGTGCCTAAAACTGATCTGAGGCACAGGCTGATATGTACCAGAGAGCTCCAACAGTAGGGCAGTGAGTCGGAGGATCAACTGTCACACTGCCCCTGCACTGACTGTTACTAATTTCCTCCAAGCACATTTTTCTATGCCATGCACTCTGACTGTTTTGAATGGGGTATATTAGGAGCAGAGTGGGGGCTTCCAATGGGATGCAGTTGTTACGGCCGCCGGTCACAATCCTGACGGCAGAATTCAGAATGACGCGGGACCGAACAAGGTAAGTACGGTCCTCACGTCCTCGTAGCCGCAGGGGGGGAGGGTTACGTTTTTTGCACCCCGGGGGGATTTAGGGCTAGGTACCTTCCCCCCGGGAGGGTTAGGGTTAGGCCAGGGGAAGGGGGGGGGGGGATAGGCACCGCCGGGGGAAGGATAGGGCTAGACACCCCCCCCCCCCCGAGAGGGTTAGGTTTAGGTTGTGGGGAGGTTAGGTTTAGGCACTCCAATAGGAGGGTTAGGAGGAGAGGGGAGGGTTAGGTAGGTTACTTGCCTCCATCGGGATCTCCACTGTTCGGCCTGCCGGCGTCGGGATTTCGACCGCCATGCTCTCGTCTGGCGGTCATTCATACTGATCCCGGCGTCGGGATTTCGACCGCCATGCTCTCGTCTGGCGGTCATTCATACTGATCCCCTTCCAATAGCCTTTTCATTCTGGCTCCTAATGGAAATAGAACTTGTTTATACCTCAGTCTTGAGGTAAGTGTCTAAATACTCTATATAATTGGATAGATAGGTCATTTTCAGGGCTAAAACCATGTTAGCAAACAGTGTGGGCCTTTTCAGGATTATTGTAATGGGGTTATAGGTGAGGACAATTTAAAAAATGAAGGCTGCATTTTCAACCTGGACAACGTCTGATATCCCAGCTAGTCTGAAATAAACCACTTTATTGCAAACCTCTGTTCTCCCTGCAGGCACACAACTTTGAAGAGGGGAAATGGATGTTGTTGCATTAAAACCAGCAACAGTAAATGGCTTCACCATGAAATCGCAGCTACAGGTTACGGGTAAGTACACCTATTTAAACTTTGCTTTTTTCCACACCACAAGTTCCAGTTTGTTTAGAAGGAAGTTGTGCAATTAGAACGATAACATCTAGTAATCAGTGCATGGACAGAATGTTAAAGACATTGGATGTATGATTCATGAAGGAACATAGTCCAGAATGTGGGTTAGTCTAGTTTAAATAAATAGCACTGGATGTATATTTTTCTTTTGGTTTAATGGCTTAAATTATCCATTGTGTTTGTGTACTGTAAAACATCAATTCTAGTTTAGATTTTGCCTGTTTAGTTGGAATAGTACTTTGGCATTTTATTAATATGAAATCAGTCCATTTCTATTTTTTTTCTTATTATTCAGTATGACATCAAATCACTTTTTTTTAACACCCTTCTATCCATAGCTAGAAAAATGGCGACGTCCACATTGTCGTGAATGTGTGTAACACTGGAAGAGTTTTAAATATTTTGTTGTTTTCCAGTTAATTCTATTCATTTTAAAACCATCAAAGAATGATGTTCTCTATCTGATCTAGTTATATCCGCTAAGCTCAAAGACAGCCGAAAGAATTGGTTTGGTCCAAGTCCATATGTGGAAGTGTCAGTTGATGGACAATCAAAGAAAACAGAAACCCGGAATAACACCCATAGCCCAAAATGGAAGCAGCATCTGACAGTGTAAGTGATGATCCACAGGTAGGGAGGTTACTTAATTCTTGCACAAAAAATATTTTAAATCCCGCACCAGTATATAATATATAAATTACTGTTTATGTTATTAATGCGGTGGGTATGTATGGGATATCCACTCAGTCTTTAATGAATTACTATCAGATAATATTGTGCCCTTCAATTCAGGGAATTACTATAATACCAAGAAATCATTTAATTCCTTTAACTGAGGTACCACCAACACACATCAATGCAAACACAAAAAGGGGGAGAGAAAGTGGAATATTTTATATGGTGCACTTTATCGTAATTATACAACCCACATATTTTCATAATACAATTTTATTGTTTAAAACTACTATAATTTTTATTAATCCATTGTTAAAAATATTTGTTTGTAGGGTCCCATAGATTAGGCAAAATGTTAAAATATGGAAGAAATAAAATATAGAAAGATACGTGTATAAAGAAGAAAACTTTAGATGTGTTTCTAAAACTTGGTTTATGTATATTTATTTCACGTGAGGATTGGCTTACCAAATCTCTGTGGTTATTGTTATAATACTACTGTGGTATCAATTGTCTACCATCTAATTCATCTGCAGTCAGGCTGCATAGGGTCACAGACGGTGTAATGGTTAGCATTACTGCCTCACAGCACTGAGGTCGTGGGTTCGATACCCACTACGGCCCTAACTGTGTGGAGTCTGTATATTCTCCCTGTGCTTGCGTGGGATTTCTCCGGGTGCTCCGGTTTCCTCCCACACTCCAAAAATATACTGGTAGGATAATTGACTCCTAACAAAATTACCCCTAGTGTGTATGTGTGTGAGCATGTGGTAGGGAATATAGATTGTAAGCTCCATTGGGGCAGGGATGGATGTGAATGGTAAGATATTCTCTGTAAAGCGCTGCGGAATATGTGTGCGCTATATAAATAACTGATAATAATAATAATACTTGGAGCAATAGCAATACTTGGAGCTTGTGGACAAGGCCATATTCTTCCTGCCCACACTACTTTAAGTTCTACAGCTTTAATGGATCATGAATGGCACAATGAGGATTATGTCTGTCTTTATTTACAGTGGAATACAGCATACATATTTTCCTTTGCATATTATAAAGGAAAGGGATGAGGGGAGGCTGGTTTGGGAACACACACTTTGGGGATAAATTTACTAAGCTCGAATGAATTCGAATGCGGCTAAATCGCATGTTAAATGCATATTCTGAATTTACTAAAGGCTAAACTCTGCCGACAATACCTGTAATCATCTGAACAACTCGGCAGCCGGGGATAGCCTCGGGCTATCCGCCTAGGCCTGGGGTGCCATGGAGAGGGGGTCCCCAGGGATTCCTGGCCTGGGCCGACTGGTTGTCAGGGGTAATGCTTTGGCTGGGGGACCCGGTGAAAGGGTTTCCCTGACTGTGGCATTACACCCCCCCCCCCCCCCCCCCCAGCGCTTATTCATATATTTGCAAATGTATGTAACGAATACCTCCTGAATCTCTATTATCATGTAGGATTTAAGTATTTTTTGTTGATATTGCTGCTGTGATATGGAGGGAATCTTTTTTTTTTTTTTTTTTTTTTCTTCCTGTGGTTCAGTGTAAACCCTGGCCTTTACAAGCACCTGTGCAATGTCATTAAGCTGATATGAGCCACCACCATACGTTATGTTTGCAATAGTTCTACTACCTCAAGTGATGACTGTTACTAGATGGAAAAGTGAAAGGTATACACTCCCTAGTGTATTCACTTTTACATTGATGGTAGACAAAATAAATTAATATGCTTATTGCAATCCGATATATTTTATTTATTTATTAAGAGTTTCTTATATAGCGCAGCATATTCCGTTGCGCTTTACAATTGTAAGCATTAATAGAACAAAACTGGGTAACCACAGACAGATATATAGGTAGGATGTGCACCTTAACATATGGGGTTGTCTCCTGCGATCCTGCAAGGCCTCCCCTCACTGGTTATCGAATCTAAGTAACAAGATGTGCCTAGTATCCTGTATCCTCTGTGTCTCACAATTAATTTGATTACATTTACTCAATATATTAAAGCTTTGTGGTACAAAGAGTGCAAATAATGCCATCATACGATGTTTCTTTGTAGTTTTATTAACACAATCCACACAGTGCAAATGACTAATGCTTGGCATACACGGCCAGATAAAATGTCTGACAGACCGACAGACATTTTATCTGGCAGCCTGCCAGCCGCAGATGTCGCCGGCATACACTGTGAGATTTCTCTCACAGTGTATCAGCCCGACATCCGCGCTCCGCCCCCGGGGGAGGAGACATTTCCCTCTTCCTTCCGTATGAAGGAACACAGGAAATGTCTGTCTGTTGGCCGCGGCTGGGCATACACTGCCCGATATTGCCGACAGTTTACCGGGAAATATCGCATCGGACGGGCATGCTGGACAATCCGGCATGCCCGACCGAGCAATATTTAACCCTCGGTCGCCCCCCTACATGCTACAATTATCGGGGTGATCCACCGATATCAGGTGGATCGCCCCGATAATTGTAGCGTGTATGGCCAGCATTAGTAGTATACAAAAACAAAATTAACAAACATAATAAAAAATACACACTGTAAACAAATTGGGTAGAAAGAAGCTTCTTACATGCAGTATTGACCACCAAGTTGGAATAAGTGTTGGCATCACGCTATTGTCCTCAACGCATTTCGTCTCTTATACCTCACGAATTAGGCTGGACTTCATCATTTGTTTACTGTGTATCGTTTTGCTCTGTCACCATCCTGCAGATGATTTTTTTGGCTTAATTTTCATATTTCATTGGTATAACACTTTTTTTTACCTATGAAAATTGTTTGACAAAGTGAACATTATGCCCTCTGTATCCCCATGTCATTCACCATTCTTATGTCTGTTGTAACAAGCCTTAGTGTCTGTATATGGCTGGGTAACAGATATGGGTGGGCATACATTTAAAAAAACTAAATAAATTAACTCTGTTGCAACAATATGTACATACAATTATGTACAATGCTTTCAAATGTTTGGTGATAGGTATATGTTCTATTTCTGCAGCATTGTTACCCCGTTCAGTGTGTTAAATTTCCGAATATGGAGTCATCAGACCTTAAAATCCGATGCTCTACTTGGAAGTGCGTCGCTAAACCTGCAGGAAACCCTACTCTCTAATAATATGAAGTGTGAGTATGCACACAACCAGGATTTAAGATATTTGCCTTTTATATGTGATATATGGGAGAAACAACATTACATTTCTTTAGGCTATATTTCTGTGTCCAACATCAGCACTTTTACTACTGCTGTCTTGAAAAGAGTCACAGATAGTTAAATATTATCCATAGACAGCAGCAACCAGTGTATAATCTGCAAAGAACATATGCTGCAAAGCTGTCATGAAAATGGGCTATATTTGAACTTTATAATGAAAAACACATAGTGTCTGCATTTTAATTTGAAGTGCTGTTACCAAGTAGATTCTAAATGAATAATCCTAGAAAAATATGTTGGTCTGATAACTTGTGGTTCCTCTTCACCCAGATCTGCATACCTGCCATGATTATTTAATACTGACCAGGAATAATAGAGAACAATTTCTTTCTCTATTAGAACGTCTACACTTCATCTCTCTTTTTCCCTTACTCATCTATTAAGGAAATAATGAGGCATGTTCTAATAGTCATATCTATGTAAAAAAAAGCTTACTTTTTTTAAAGATTTATGCAATTTTTCAGAATTGTTCATTTAAGTTCTAACATTTTTGCAAATAGAACCCCTGTTCTTCCCACCCTAAGCTTATTGGTAATACTGTTCAAGTTACAAACATTTGTAGCATTCAGTAAGCGATGTTAGTAATGGCATACATACAAATTGTCTACAGTCACCATGTCGACGTGAGAAAGCCGTTGCTGGGATACTTAAAGCATTTTAACCGTGCGGGCATTATTACTTTAAACAGGCTGTTTTAGAAGCATGTTTAAAGTTATGATGCCCGCACGGTTAAAATACTTTTAGTAGCATAACAAGAATGGGGTCTATTTACTAAGCTTTGGATGGAGAGTGAATAGAGATAAAGTACCAGCCAATCAGCTCCTAACTATCATGTCACAGACTGTGTTGACAAATGACAGGAGCTGGTTGGTTGATTCTTTGTCCGTTCAATTTATCTCTATGCTGAGGGGTATATTTACTAAGGTGCGGGTTTTTAGAAGTGGTTTTGTTGTCCATAGCAACCAATCAGATTCTAGCTATTACCTTCTAGAAGGTGCTAGATAAATGTTAAGTAGAATCTGATTGGTTGCTATGGGCAACAAAACCACTTCTAAAAACCTGCACCTTAGTAAATATACCCCTAAGGCTTAGTAAATAGACCCCTATTTCGGTAACCCTGTACTGGCTTTCTCATGTCTACATAGGCACAGTCGACGTAGTGACTGTAGACTTGTTAACTACATCCCTTTTAATATTACCGCTCCATTATATAATTGCCTCCTCCACTGCCACATCCTCTTGCAGAGGATTCAGGACGGCTTCCGCTTCCACTATGGTGTTACAGTGACAAACTGTCAGTGCAAATTGTATAATTAAAAATCATAGCAAATAGGTGGGGAGATTCTAGTAGCAAAAATGATGGTTTGATAAAGTAGATTATTTTTATTAAAGTTTCTGAAAGGAGGAATTCGCTTTTAATGTGTCTTCAAATTTGAAAAGTCAGGAATTGTTCTAGTGATCATTGGTCACTTTGACAGATGCATTTCTAAGTGAATGTTGTAAAGGGTTTGGCTCTTTGTAATGGGACCCTAACACTAACGACACTTTCAAGAGATTAGTTGAATGTATTTTGTCAGAATTCATTACAACATATCAACCAGAAATTCACAAGAAATGCTTTGTATTAGTTTATAAGTTTAAGAAATGTGAATTTTAACCTAAATGTCTAATAATGGTAAAGATCAGTGCATACATGGTGTATGGGCTAACTCTGCCATTCTGTCTTATCTCCACTAATGATGATTCTACATTTCTAAAAATGTGCTTTTATTGAGGAGGAGGAAATACTTTCATTTGCAAGACTCTGGTTACAAAATATCATTGGATTAATGAGTCTATGATCAGTCCCTGCTTGTGCGTTCAGGTGATAACAACATAAAATCCCAGGAGTTGGCACCATGGTTTCCCACATAACAGTGTCGTATTATCCACAGATATAACCTCTAGAGTTGCTTTGTTTGTAGACTTGGAAATTGGGTCATGTTTCATAGTTATGTAACCTAGGCCTCAATGGGTTTTCGTAGAACTAGAGCACATTTACATCTTCATGCCAATCCCCCAATAGTTAACATTAGTAATAGATGTATTATATAATCATCTACTGTGTCAGTCTAGCAGCTGCTCAGGAGGAATTTTAATTTAAAAAAACGTAGCATTCTAAAAGCATAATTTATGTCCATGAAATACATTATGAAGTGGTAGCACAAGACTTTAAATAGACTTAGTGGTATGTTTGCTCCTGTTTATAGAATAGTTCTGTTTTGTAAAGTTTTCAATGCATTATTCTTAATTTTAGTGGAAGAAGTGGTTGTGAACTTACAATTGCAAAGTGAGAGGGAGACGGTGGGTGACCTATCTGTGTGTCTAAATGGATTGCAGGTTGATCCAGAACTCTTGACAAATGGAGATGAAAGTTGTGTGCCAGGTAAGATACAATTTAACTTCCTTCCGTTTGGTTGGACATATACGGCACGCATTATGTATGACCGTATGTTTTTTTTTTATTGTAGTATTCTAGGACCAGCAGCTCTGTCTCTAGATCTGACCAGTCATGTTCTGATCACTTACTACTGCTGATAATTTCTGTACTCAAGAAACTAATTAATATGCCAATACATAATGCAAGGCACTAAAGGGTCTATGTACTAAGACTTGGAGAGAGATGAAGTGTATGGAGATAAAGTACCAACCTATCAGCTCCTGTCACTTAACTGTAATTTTTTAAACACAGCCTGTAAAGTGAGTTAAGAGCTGATTGGTTGGTGCTTTAACTCCATCCACTTATCTCTCTCCAAGGCTTAGTACATAGTCCCCTAAACATTAATAGCTCTTTAGTAATGCTGTGTACACGGATAGATATATTTGCTGTTCCATTGAACGGCCGATATATCTATAGTGAATCGCTCGGTTTGTACACCCGATAAGTCTGTGAACGACGTCGTTTAGACATATTGGATTGGGCCTACAAGCACAGCCAATGCTGATTTATATGAAAGATAAGTCGGTCATCTGCTGGTGTGACCCGATCACCTGTACACTTGCTGCAGGGACACATTGGTGATTTGACATTTCACGTAAGCGGGCAATATAATTATTGGTAAGTGTGTATGCACTTACCAATCGTTAGGTCTGCGTGTCGGCCATCGACCTAATGTGTTCCCAGCTTAAGGTTGGTGTCATACATGCATTTTGGAAGCAGTTACATTTCATTATGAAGCAATAAGACACAGTGCATGCGGAAAGTATTCACAGTGCTACACTTTTTCCACATTTTGTTATGTTACAGCCTTATTCCAAAATGAAATAAATAAATTTTTGTCCTCAAAATTCTACACACAATACCCCATAATGACAGCGTGTAAAAAGTTTTTTAGATTTTTGCAAATTTAATTCTAAAAAAAAAAAAAAACAACTAAGAAATCACATGTACATAAGTATTCACAGCCTTTGCTCAATACTTTGCTGATGCACCTTTGGCAGCAATTACAGCCTCAAGTATTTTTATTTCATTTTTTTCAAAAAACATTAGATTTTTATTGTTTCAAAATTATATGGGAGAACTTAAGGTACAGAAATAAAAAGGGGAATAAAAAATAAAGAGGACAGAAAATAAAAAGTACATTATTTGTATAGAACATGTCAAATATAACATAAAAACATACGTATAGTGCCTCAAGTATTTTTGAATATGATGCCACAAGCTTGGCATCACCCTCTTTGCAGCGCCTCTCAAGCTCCATCAGGTTGGATGGTAAGCGTCGGTGCACAGCCATTTTCAGATCTCTCCAGAGATGTTCAATTGGATTCAAGTCTGGGCTCTGGTTGGGCCACTCAAGAACATTCACAGAGTTGTCCTGAAGCCACTACTTTAGTATCTTGGCTGTGTGCTTAGGGTCGTTGTCCTGCTGAAAGATGAACAGTCACCCCAGTCTGAGGTGGAGAACGCTCTGGAGCAGGTTTTCATCCAGGATGTCTCTGTACATTGCTGCATTCATCTTTCCCTCTATCCTGACTAGTCTCCCAGTTCCTGCCGCTGAAAAACATCTCCACAGCATGATGCTGCCACCACCATGCTTCACTGTGGATGGTATTGACTTGTTGATGAGCGGTGCGTGGTTTCCTCCAAACATAACGCCTGGCGTTCATGCCAAAGAGTTCAATCAAGTATTTCTCATGGTCTGAGATCCTTCAGGTGCATTTTGGCAAACTCCATGTGGGCTGCCATGTGCTTTTTTTTTTTTTTACTAAGGAGTGGCTTCCGTCTGGCCACTCTACCATACAGGCCTGATCGGTGGATTGCTGCAGAGATGGTTGTCCTTCCGGAAGGTTCTCCTCTTTCCACAGAGAAATGCTGTAGCTCTGACAGAGTGACTAATCGAGTTCTTGGTCACCTCCCTGACTAGGGCCCTTCCCCTACGATTGCTCAGTTTAGATGGCTGGCCAACTCTAGGAAGAGTCCTGGTGGTTCCAAACTTCAATTTACGGATGATGGAGGCCACTGTGCTCATTGGGACCTTCAAAGCAACAGATATTTTTCTGTATCCTTCCCCAGATTTGTGCCACGAGACAATCCTGTCTCGGAGGTCTACAGACAATTCCTTGGACTTCATTCTTGGTTTGTGCTCTGACATGCACTGTCAAGTGTGGGACCTTATATAGACAGGTGTATGCCTTTCAAAATTATGTCCAAATAACTGAATTTATCACAGGTAGATGCCAATTAAGTTGTAGGAACATCTCAAGTATGATCAGTGGAAACAGGATGCACCTGAGCTTCATTGCAAAGGCTGTGAATACTTATGTACATGTGATTTCTTAGTGTGTTTTATTAAATTTGCAAAAATCTAAAAAAATCTTTTTACACATTGCCATTATGGGGTATTGTGTGTAGAATTTTGAGGACAAAAATTAATTTATTCCATCTTGGAATAAGGCTGTAACATAACAAAATGTGGAAAAAGTGAAGCGCTGTGAATACTTTCCGGATGTACTATATCTGCTATTAGAACATATTACTGAAGTATATGTGATCTACTCTTGTGTTTGTTTTAAGAATTAAAGTACTTATACTGATTGTCCAGTGTGGATCACAGCAAATCTGAAGTATCTTGCTGTATTTAAAGTGTCTGAGCCTCATGAATACTACAAGATAAAAAAATCTTGTAGATAAAGATGAAAAAAGCCAGCTGCTGAAATATAGGGCCATAGAAATAAATGCCTGTCACACAAGCTACAAAAGGCTATCAAAGTATTAATGCAGCACTTTCCTAGAACATAAAAACACACTCCAGAAGTGATTAAAGAAAACAATCTTGTCAGCAGTAGAAATGTGCTGCTTCTAAAACACATGTGTGAGACCAGCTTAAAGTGACTGACTGTTTACACACAATAACACTACATATTTCCTTATGTGGGTGTCCATCTTCAGTTCTTGTTGTTAGATAAAATCTGTATTTCTGTAAGTATTCAAACAATGATGCATCCACCCCCTTCCTATTCACGACATTGGGTGAGGCAGGATATAGTTTTCCAGAAGTGTCAAATCACTTTAATGATGTGTGCTGTAAATTAAAAGTCCTGCTACAGGTGGTATTCTCATTAAAATGCTTGTACTTCTACAATGTTGGGGTAAAGAGGTGTGATAGGACCCAGAATTGTTTACCTTGGTTTCACAGTTTTGCAGAGTTTTACATGCTAAATACAATGAGTGTAGTTTCATGTGTTTGTTTGTTTTTTTTTGTTTTTTTCTTCCTCCTCCGTAGGGGACACAGGCTTTACACTGGGTATAGGCTCATGACTATTAGTCTGGGCACTAAATGGTTAATTTTTCTTTCCCAGCAGCCCAGACTCTATACACCAGAAACAGGCAGTAAGTTTTAGTTTGGTGCCTGCAGGAGCGGGCTGCTTCTAAGCTTCTTCTTGTTTTCTTTTATTTCCTTTTTTATTCCTTTTACCAAGTGTGTTGGGTGTCCTACAGGACGCCAGCACTGTTGCTCCACTGACCCCCAGCGCCGGTGGCCGGAGTTCCACCAAGGTAGCTAGGCAATGGGGCACTAGAGCGTAGGTGGCCATTTGCCCTGGTGTCCATGTCGGAAGGGGAAGCAGGCTCTCCACATTAACTCCTCCCCCACCCCTTTGCACTTACCTCTTGCATACTCCTCTCTTCCCCTCCCTCATAGAGATGGGGAGTGGCCATATTACATAGTGCCTGCTTCAGCTTGACTCTGGAGAATTACAGCTTCTGGTATACTTCACTCTCAGCAGTCAGGTTTTCCAAATAGCTCCTTCCTTGGGTTGGTTTGTTGAGCACTTACTGCCTATTTTTACTTGCATTGAATGTTCCTGTGTGTATGTAGTTAGAGTACTTGTTTGACAAGGTGGCTTTTGAGACATTCGTCTTGAGAGCTAAGGGGTTTTCAAGATCAGTCGTTTGTACCATGTTCAATGCCCGGAAACCCTCTTCTGCCATGATTTATCACCAGGTTTGGAGGACTAAATTCGTCTGGTGTTCAGCTAGAGATTTTAACCCCAGATCGTTCCGACTGTCACGAGTGCTGTCTTTCCTGCAGGCAGGCCTGGATTTTGGGCCTCTGCCTTTCCATTAAAGGTGCAAGTTTCAGCTCTTTCTGTACTTTTCCAGAGACCGATTGCACTGTTGCCTGATGTACAGACTTTCTTATAGGGTGTCCTCCACGTGCAGCCTCCCGTGGCTCCGTGAAATTTGTCTTTTGGTTCTTAGGGCTCTTCACTCATTTCCTTTTGAGCCCTTCAACACCTTTGATTACATGGAAAACTGTCTTCCTTCTTGCAATTGCTTCGGCCTGGTGGGTATCTGATTTGAGCGTATTGTTCTGTCGCTCCCCATTTCTGATTTTTCACTCTGACTGGGCTGTTTTTCGGACACTTTTGTACTACCTTCCTAAGGTAGTATCCAGGTTTTAAATCAACCAGGAGATCATGGTCCCTTCTTTCAAGTTCCTTATTCTTCGCTGGAGGAGGCCTCCTTGGATGTAGTGCTTTTTCTCCGGATTTATGTGGACTAGAGCTCTCCGTAAAATGTATGCTCTCTTTGTCCTGTAGGACTTTAACAAAGAGGGCTGGCCTGCTACTAAGCAGACTTTGGCCAGATGGCTCCATTGGACTATCCACCACACTTACACTGGGGTGGACCTTCCTGCCACGGCCTTAGTGACTGCTCATTTCACCCAGTCTGTGGGAACTTCTTGGGCAGCTCGACGTGGCGTCTCTCCGAAGCAGCTTTGTATAGCTGCCATATTGTCCCCTGCCCATATGTTTCTCACATTTTATTCCTTTGACACCTTCGCCTCCCCTAATGCAGCCTTTGGGCGAAGAGTTCTCAGCGCAACTCAGGAGTGCCCCCACCCTTAGGGGATTCACTTTGGGACGTCCCAGGGTAAAGCCTGTGTCCCCCCTATGGAGGAAGAAGAAAAAGAGATTTATGTGCTTAACCTGTTAAATCCTTTTCTTCAATTCTATAGGGGGACGAAGGGCGACCACCCTGACACACCTGGCTTGAGGGGCTTTGCTCTGCTTCCGGTTCCCCTGTCCGCATTTTCTTCTCGCTCCTTGCCTTGGGCTTGCTAACGTGACAGGCTGGCCGTGGCTGGGGGTGGGGTATTGGGGAGAAGGGAGCCTTGGCTGCTGGGAAAGAAAAATTAATAATTTGGCGCCCAGACTTCTACTCACCAGCCTTTCCCAGCATAACGCCTGTGTCCCCTATGGAATCGAAGAACGGAGATTTATGTGCTTACCTGTTACTTTTTTTTTTTTTAACCACTTAATATGTTTAATATTTTTTTACAAAAACTGCTCAGAAATTGTCTGGTTTGTTTGTTTGAATTAGGTCAAGAACATCTATTTAAACTTATCCAACACGATTTTATTTATAAAAAAAAAATAAAATGTATACACTTAAAATTAATATAAGTATTTGTAAAAATTGGGCACCAATATATAAGAACATCTATGATCGGGCTATTGCGACCATCGCCGATATTCATTTGGGATGGCCATTGGTGGGCTGCCCATGATGGATCCATCAGTGATTACAAAACCATCTGTGGTGAATCATCAGTGTTTTGCAACCCTCGATGGCCACCACTGCCGGGGAAAATGGCATGCCGCAGACCAATCAGCATTGTCAGCGGGGCTTAGTGGGCCGCTGTTTTCAGTCTGCCATCAATAGCAAAGAACCATTGGATCTCTGCCGTTGATGGCTAAACAATCCACCATCAATAGCTAAACATTGATGGTTCTTAAGTGTTAATGGGCCCTCCCTACTATGCATTTTCCCGGCGGCTGCTTCTCTCTGCATCCACTGTCTATACACCGTGGGGACAGAGCTGACTTCTCCAGCGGCTGCTGATCTCTGCAGCTGCCAATTATACACACTGGGGCAGTGCTGGATTTACCGGCAGCTGCAGGGAGGATTGTGCCACTGGGTTGCCCGATCCCTGCTATCCACAGTGATCGGGACACACTAGGGGCAGGAGCCATGGGCTCAGAGGGGCCGGGAAGTCCCTCAGAGACTGGCGGCTACTGGAAAATTATCTTCCAGCAGACGCTCACAGGGTGTTCCTGACTTGTCGCATCCGATGTGACAATGTCAGGAAAACCACAGCATGGTGTGGTCTCATCTGATGTCCCAAGCCCGTGCAATACAGACTTTTGCCAGTATAAGAACATTAAACACTTATTGCCTGGTGTAATGATCCAGTGGGTGCGCATCTAATATACTGAGGAGACTCCTCCTCGGAACGAGCAAAAAGACACACTAGAGGAAGCTATGGCTCTCCTAACCCTAGACCAGAACTCAAGACAGCCTTGAACAAGTCCAGGTAAGGTGGCCTCAGGAATCAGGCACTTTGGACAGTTTGAATTAAACCTCCCATTCCAAATTTACAAAAGGCTCCAGACAACTCTAGCACACACACAATAAAATTCATGTAGCCCAGTAGAACCCACAAAGTAGTATCTATATCGAGTCCTATGGTTCCTTACATTTTAGTAACCTAGTTCCTGATGTTGAATAATGGGCAGCCTGAACCCAGTTCATTTATATTAAGGCCTGCAGCGAGAAGTGCCCAGTACCAGATTGATCAACTAGAAGCACCTGTAAATCCTGACTCTCAACGTCCCTCTCCCACACCATCAGATGGGTCAAATAGGATGCATGATACAAACAAGTGTGGCAGTGCAAGCTCCCCAATTCTTTGTTCTAGTAAGTGTAGTAAATGTAACACAAGGACACTGATGATAGGAGACACAGCTATCAGTTAGGCAAAATAACAGTAGCCGGAGAAATTCTGGGGACAGCCAGAAGATGTACTAAAACTTGGGCTGGACAGTCCATTTTAACTATATTTATCCTTTCAACCAATGAAAAGGGTAGTTTATGCCAGATTTGTTTTGAAATATACCAATTTTGGATGAATGTTCAACCCAACATAGACCTATGTATTATTGGTGATTCAGTCTCCAAGGTATTTACAGCTGAAGGACCATAAAAAGGTCAGAACAAAAGTGAGAACAGCTGGGCAAGTGTCCATCAAAGGGGGGAATATGGGTTTTATTCAAATTAATGTAATGACCTGAGTAGGGACCAAATCTTTCCAGGGTCATCCCGAGAAAGGGCCACTCTACAGAGTCAAATGCTTTTTCAGCTTCTGAGGAGACCATCAACACGGTAGCTTCATCCTCATAGGATACACGGAGATGAGTACATAGCCTTCTAAGATTAACAGATGTTGATTTGCTGGGCATAAAGCCTGCTTTTTCTGGCGGGATAATAGTCGGAATTACTTGATCCAGTTATGTGGCAAAGACATGTTAGGTTCTTAACATCCATGAGAAGCCAATATTTAGGATGACCCAGAGCCAAGGGGGTTCTTGCCAGGTTTGGGCAACACAGTAATGAGTGCCTCAGACATAGATTGAGGAAGTGTGAACATCTCCCGCAGACCATAATAGGTCTCTAATAATTTAGGTGCATAAAGCACACTATAAAGCTCTATTGGTACACCATGTGATCCTGGGAAGGGAGCATCTAAAGAGGGTTTAGTATCCAAGGATAGGAAAGGCAACTACACAGTAGGGGTTGTTACCTGGTGCCAAAGAGTAAAGCACCATTTGATCACATTAATGCACCACCAATATAATGAGATAAAACACACACCTTGTGTAACAAATAAAAACAAATATAAATATATAAGTGCACTCGAGAGAGGGCAAACATGCATTCTACTACTTTAATTTCTTTACATATTATTATCCAGTCTGCTCATTGTCATTTTGTTTATATGTGAGTTTGAACTTATCTGTATCAGTTTACATTATTTCCCCTTTGTACACTGTATAGAACCCTGGGGTGTATTATGATAAAATATGATGATAATAAAATGTACAGATTGTAAACCAATATTCTACCATAGAGAGCAATGCCCTACTGCTTGTGGCTAATATTTTATTGTATTTATCTGGTCCAAACAAGCAATAATGCAGGTCCCAAATACATACTTCTATATATGGAGAAATTTGACTCCATGTGCTGAATTTTAAAATGTAACTGTGTTCCATAGTAGTGCATTTATTTTGTACCAGCTTTTTAAACTTGCATATTCTCTTGTAGGTTCCACAGAAAGTTACAGAGCACACATGGAATTAACTCCTGCCAGGTAATTCTTAAGCACAAAGCTACATTTACAAATGGCAAGATTGAGATTGATTTATGCTTACATGATGATAAAGATTACCAGTAGTGTTAGATCCAAGTTACACAGTCTGATGAAGAGCCATGTCAGCCTTTAGAATACAACCTCAAAATGTGAGGTACAAAATTTCATGGAAATCTTAAGACCTAAGAGAAAAATCGAATTCAACAGCATTAAAGAACCTATAAGTCCCATCTTCTCTGTTTTTTTTTTTTTTGTTTTTTTTGTTCTAGCTGTATTTCTGATAGCAATTTTTGGTTAATGGTATATAACTACTACAGTTTGTGGTTGTATGCCATCTGGAGCTACTGACTTTTAATTGTAAGAGTTCAGATTACACAACTATAGTAAATATGTGTGTCTACATGAGGATATATATTTTCTCATGTGGTATAGGTGACCAACTTCAGTTTTCAACAGTAAAATAGTAATTTCATCTTCAGGGTCCTTAGGGTCCACAGGAACTACCTTGGGGATATGTGGCTTGGGGGAAACCAGGCAAGAAACAGTCAATGTCAATCTGCATTTTACTTTCTCTTTTAACATAACCATTTCAATCAGCTTCTACATTTCCTGTCCTTCTCTTTATGATTTCCCTTTCACTAGTATATTTTGATACACTTTTTATTGATTAAGTAATTTTTTATTTTTTGTCTTTGAGCTTTAGCACAATTTGTGCATTTAGCATACTCCTCTCATGAAATTTCCGGAATACTCCAGATTTGGGGGCATCCTCAGGGATCCTAAGAGAATAGACAACCCTTCCAAATACTGCCCACTACTCCTGTAAAGTGGGCAGACATGCGAACGTGATTTACTTTAGTGTCGCCCTGTGAATCTCTTAATCATGGCCCTGTTCCCTAGTGCTTTTAATCTTGATATTACACCACAGGAGATGGGACTCTGATGTGTTTCTTGATGCCCTCCCTTCCTGCTCTAGAACTGTTGCTCAGATTTGCTTTAAAATAATCTGATGCACACTATACTTTTTTGTCTCGCATAAATTATCCTGGACCATGCCAGGGACGGGCAATCAGTTCATCAAACCTTTGACTCTGACTCCACAGGCCAACTACTTCATACTTGGTAAATGTGTAGAGTGAGCACTTCTGCCAACAAGTAATTGATTATTTATTAGTTACTGGAGACTATGACAGTAGTGTAATTAAATGCATTACATGATTTCACTGTCGAGAAAGAAATGTTAGAGGATTGGGATTACAATCTAAAAAGGATGAAGCATCTTGTACAGTTATCAGAGACTGAAATCCTTCAGATGGTGGCAATGTCAAGAACTGCAGACAGAAGGGGTGGTGATTTCAGAACCCTATTGGAAAAATCTGACAACAGATTCCAGTCTCAGAGGATGGGGAGTTCATTTAGAGCACCAAATAGGACACACAGCAAGAAAATATTACACATAAATGCTCTACCATTTTGCGCCTATAGTCACAAGGGGGCACAAGGAGCAGAACCTTAATGTGAAAGATCACACTGAGAGCAACTTAAAATCCATTACAGCCTTGCATGTGTCAGGCAAGGAATATCACCTAGCAGACTTCTCAGTCACCACAAAATGACACCCATATCAATTGGTTTTCCAGCAGCTAGTCAAACAATTCCGAGAACCACGGGTGGACCTCATGGTGTTCAGCCATAAGACAAAACTGGACATGGACTTCAAAGCAGAGACCACAGACTCTCTCACGACTATACCCCAATATTCAATCTGGGTTACACATTGACACTATTTCCAGTAATCGCAAGGCTCCTGAAGAAAAAAAAAGAGAGGGAATGCCTAGATGATAGCAATTCTGCCATGTTAGGCTTGGAGGTCATGGTTTGCAACAGCTAAACTAATGTTGCAAGAAGATCCGTGACCTCTACCTCAGCGAACTGGTCTCTTATTTCTTCATACGTGTCCATAGAAGCTTTCATTGATGGTATGGAGGTGCTACTAAAGAAAAAATAGTTATCACAGGCAGTGATTGATGTTCAGTTACATGCCAGAAAGACTTATTCATCCAAAGGCTATTAAAAGGTTTGGGGAACACTCAAAGTATGATTTAACATACAAAGAATTGAGGCCTATTGTGCCAGAGTTTTGCAGTTTTTGTATTTCCTTCAAGAAGAGGTCTTCAGAAGGGCCTAGCACTAAGCACTCAGAAGGTGCAGGTGTTCTTATTATACTTGTTTCTGAATATGCATTTGAATCCAGGAAGTGCCATTAGAATGCCCTCTAAACTGTGAACACTAGTCAGAAGTGTGGCAGTTAGCAGTCGTAGCCCTGTCAGTGATTGTGGCAACAAAGCACATATTTATGAAAAATGCTTCTGGATTTGCCTTGATTTCCACTGAACCACCACAGTAAAGCTCTACATTCTTGTTTTTAAGAACTGTTATAAAAACAAAAAAAAAAAATTATACATGAACAGGGCATAGTCTCTTTCTGCTATACTACTGGTCACTAGACCTCCAGTTCTCTTCTACAGATAACTGTGGTCTTATGTAATAGGTTGCACGCTGCAGGAACTCCTGCGAGTCTTCCCGTATTTTTAAAGCGGCAATCATTTAAAGGCAAAATCAGCTTGGTTTTGCCTTTAAAATGATTGCCACTTTAGAAGTACGGGAATACTAGCAGGAGTTGCTGCAGCTCGCAACCTATTATATAAGCCCCATGGTCTCCATTTGTAAGAAACTTTTAGGATGGCTTCCTTGTTCAATGGAACTGGTTCCCTTGTATTTATTGATGATGTGACTGCTGACAAAAGCAGCAGAATGAATTCTGAAGTGTTTTGGGCAATATTATATGCTCATATTCAGTCAAATGCTTCAGACTCATTGGACGGCGCTTCACAGTGCAGATGGACAATGACCCGAAGCATACTGCAAAAGCAACCAAAGAGTTTTTTTTAAGTCTAAAAAAGTGGAATGTTATGCAATGGCCAAGTCAATGCCCTGACCTGAATCCGATTGAGCATGCATTTCACTTGATGAAGGCAAAACTGAAGGGAAAATGCCCCAAAAATAAGCAGGAACTGAAGACATTTGCAGCAGAGGCCTGGCAGAGCATCACCAGGGATGAAACCCAGCGTCTGGTGATGTCTATGTGTTCCAGACTTCAGGCTGTAATTGCCTGCAAAGGATTTGCAACAAAGTATTAAAAAGTAAAAGTTAGATTTAGGATTGTTTAGTTTGTCCCATTACTTTTGGCCCCTTAAAAAGTGGGAGGCACATATAGAAACCGTTGTAATTCCTACACCGTTCACCTGATTTGGATGTAAATACCCTCAAATTAAATCTGAAAGTCTGCAGTTAAAGCACATCTTGTTTGTTTCATTTCAAAGCCATTGTGGTGAATAGAGGCCAAAATATGAAAATTCTGTCAATGTCCCAATATTTATGCACCTGACTGTATTTTTTTCCGGTATTTGGTCAAATGGTTGACAGTAACCATGTTGACAGCAGCATTTTGACATGGTTCAACATATTAACACACACCATGTCGGCATCCCCAGAATGCCTACTTGTTCAGATGTCGACATCTGAAATGTCACTATATGAAATGAAATGCCGACATTCTTAGAATGCCGCCGGTAGGGCGAGGGTTAGGGCTAGGCTTCGGGGGGAGGTTAGGGTTAGGCTGTGGGACATGGGGATGTTAGTGTTGGCACTAGGGGGTGAGTTAGGTTTAGGAATACTGCAGGGTTAAAACCAAAACTGCCACATTCCTCCCAGAGGTTTCAGGTGGAAGTGACAGTTAGATTACCGCAGGAGCATTTCGACATTGCGATCATGTCGACATACTAATGTCAACCTGATGCTGATCAACCTAACATACTACACACCTTTTTTTTTCTGTCTTCTTAAAGCATGATAAAACCAGGAATATCTATATCCAGTCATTGTACTATTACAGAATAATAAATGAGGTCTAAACTATTCCATGCCATCATTGAAATCAATATTGTCTATTGTATTGTTTAAACTGTGTTTGTACACAGCATTTAAAACCCTACTGCTTTATCTTAATCTGTTACTAGCCACTATTACAAATATCCTTTTTGTTTTATCATCTTTAGGGGGGCAGAAGGATTTACTGTTTTCTTGGCCACCTCTCTTAACCAGTTTAAATAAACATCTGTTCCCGAAGTACCGGGATGCAAGTAGTCTCTTATAAACAATATCTTCTCCTTCCAAATTCCATTGTTATACAGGTTGAGTCTCCGATATCCAAAATGCTTGGGACCAGGTGTATTTTGGATAACGGAATAGTCCGTATTTTGGAATAATTGCATATCATAATGAAATATCTTAGGAACAATATACACACAGAATGCATTTATGTGTTGTATACACCTTATGCACACAGCCTGCAGGTAATTTTATACAATATTTTCAATAATTTTGTGGCTCAAGCAAAGTTTGTGCACTGAAATGAAATTCATTTATGTTTAATATACACCTTATACACACAGCCTGAAGGTAATTTTATACAATATTTTTAATAATTTGTGCCTTAGACAAAGTTTGTGTACATTGAACCATCAAAAATCAAAGGTTTTATTATCTCAGTCGTGCCAAAATTTATTCCGGATTTCGGAATATTTGGAAATGGGAGACTCAACCTGTACTATCTTTCTCCATTTTATGAACAGAACAAATTTCTGAGAAGGGCATTGAGGTTTGTGCCTGTCCAAGCTCTTTTCCTAGCAGCACTAATTTGTCTATACAGTTCCATTATCACTAGTAAATAAATCATTAGCTATATAAGTGCATCTAATTGTCAACTTTTACTCACCAGTTTAACAATCTTTCCATGCGCCTCATCTCTCTGAACAGGTTTAGCTCCTCACAGCTTTCACTACCTATAGATGGCTCTGCTGGCATCACATGCAGATTCACCTTTATACTCCGGGACCAGAAAATATAAATTATCGAAAGGGACAGCTGTAAAGGGTCATGTATATGATCTACAGTCCTACCTCTTCCAGATCTTTCATTGATACAAATTACTCTTCTCTTTTGTGGTCTCTTGGGCGAGTGGTGGTAATTTAGGAGGTTACAAAGATACAGCAGTTATTACAATTTCTGACTTACCCAATAATTTGTCTCTGCAAATATGAGAACTCAACTGCATACAGATTTGACAATACGTATATCTCCAGAATAGTGAATGACTGATAATTGCAAAACAGCAAGTACACCCCACTACTCCCAAGCTACGCTTACCAAAACAGTGATATTGCAGACTGATAGTCCTGAAAATGGATTTGTTTTAACTTTTTGTTTCTAAAGCCACTGTTTTAAAGTTCTAATATAATATGCTCTGAAAGAGTTGATACATACCTTTTTATATACTACTCAAACCAACCACAGCAATGGTATTAGGGTGTTCAGTACAGATGTTCATACAGATGCTAATCACAATAACAGGTTATACAGCCAAACTCAACTGTTCAGCAGCTACTGCAGATAATATGCACTTAACAGTGAGGGATAGAACACTAAATCTTACTACTACTTTTGTTCTCATTGCACTGCTGTTTCAGGAGTTTCCTAAAATGTCTGTGTTATATTTAAATGTATGAAAATTAATCAAAGACTTTACTTATATACTGTGGTTTTTAGTGTGGATAGCATTGATGGCACAAGTCCCAGTGATAATCGTGCACCCAATGGCACCAGTTCACCATCTCTGTCCAATGGAGGTTTTAAACCCAGCAGGCCTCCCAGACCATCTCGACCACCACCACCTACCCCTCAGAAAGCATCCATCTCAGGTACGAAAGTTAAGTTCACTGCTATGATGGCAGTCACCTATGGGGAAGAGGTTCTGATCAACATTACTATGTGAAAAAAATTAAATGGGAGAGGGAGACCGGGGTATATCTAGGGGTCCAAAGGAGCTGGTGATACCCCCACCCCCCTTGTCATTCCAGACCCCCCCACCATGTCACTTTAGGCCCCCCTCTGTTTGTCGCCAGGCCGAACCCACGCCCCACCCATCCGGTGTCTCGCCAGCCCAAAACCTCCCTGCACGCCCTCTCCTGTGTTTCGCCAGCCCTCCCCCTGTGTTACGCCAAACCCTTACATCCCTCCGGCTCTAGCCCAGTCACTTGCCTTATTGTCTTCTGAATGTTGTTCCTCTTCACGCCAGGCCGTGTCTCCTCTGCTTCTCAGTGGTGCATCACGGCGTGACGTCACTCTCACTCAGTGCCGCAATAACAAATACTTTATTGTACAGGCCATCTGTGCAAGATGGGGGCCTGTGAATCGACCCAGTGAGGACTGCGCAGCACTCCCTCTTGGCCGGTGCCCATGGCGAGTGCCATCTTTGTCAAGAGATTCGCCCCTTTATATATGATGGGGCCATACTAAATTGTGTAACATTAACTCCGTTTATTTACATTTCACAAACCTATATTTAGACTGTGTTAAATGTATTAGTGGTGTATCATAGGGTCGCTGTATTTATCAGTGTCTTGCTGTAGATTTAGGTAAGATTGCAATCCAGCCATCACATGACAGATGGCATTCGATGTAGATAAATGTAGGGTTCTGCCCCTATTGAGTGTAATAAATTTGTTATTTGGTAGATTGCGTAACCTTTCTTAAGGTGGGTACACACTATACAGATATGATGATGGTTGTTCGTACACACTGAACAACCATCATCTGTGCCTGCCCGCAGGTCCCGGCGGGCGGGTACCGCCACCATCCTCGCGGCTGCAGCTGTACACACCTGCCGATGGACAGATATGTCTGCCTGGGAAGAGAGGCAAAGCCATGATGCTTCGTGAGGAAGGGTATACCTACGAAGAAATTGCGAAGAGGTTGGGCTGGGTGGTGGGGCAACGAAGTCAGGTGTAAGGAAACTCTGTATAAGGGTTGCGAGCAGTGGATTGACTAAATCAGCCGCAAGAACTAAGGGAGAGTCCATGCTTACAAAACAAGATGAGCGCAGAATCTGTCGCCTGGCCCTGCAGGACCGTTGAAGGTCTGCAAAAGCCATTAACAACATAATGAAAACATCTGTTGTTTTGTGACCGAACCATGCGAAAAAAACTTTCTGACAATGGCTTGCGAGCTAGTACCCCGAGAAAGAAGCTGTATTTAAACCAGAACCAGAAACAGAGGCAGAAAAGTATAGATTGGGCTCTGACACACAATGAGTGGACAGAAGAAGACTGGGACAAGATTATGTGGAGCGACGAGACCAAAATCAGCATTTTCGGGAGTGATGGCGTGAAATTTGTTCGGCGTTGTTCGAAATTTGTTCGGCGTTGGCCTGGGGAAGATCTTTTGTCTGAGTGCACCGCAGCAACTATGAAGCACCCAGTGAGTGTGGGGTAGCATGGCCAGCCATGGTGTGGGATGTTTGGCTGTCGTTGATGGCAATATCAATGCCAAAAAGTATCAAGAATTGGTGCTGGAGGCAAAACTGTTGCCCACAATCGAGGATTTGTTCAAAATTGACCCACGGAAGTGTATCTATCAGCAGGATGGAGTGCCATGCCACACCGCCAACAGTTCCATGAAGTGGTTCGGTGGTCATCAAATCACTATCTTGCCTTGGCCAGGAAATAGTCCGGATTTAAATCTGATAGAAAATCTTTGGTCAAGGCTTAAAGTGATGGTATCATGAAAAATCCAAGTAACAAGAGAGCTGATCGAAGCCATAATCCAGGCCTGGTACCACGTGATTTCACCTGAAGATCTGGGATGTCTGATTCACTCGATGCCTCGACGAATTGAAGTTGTTCTTAAAAATAGAGGATATCCAATGAAATATAAATTTTGTGTATTGCTGAAATTGCATATTTTTTTTCCCATAATAAAAGCATACCTATAAAACTGTGGTTTTACTGCATTTTTAACTGGAAATTTGACAAATGACAACTTAAAAATAAATAGCAATGATTATACTCGCATATACTTCGATTGGAATATAAATTATAAGTGATTATAATGTAGAAATGACTAAACGCAAAATTTCCTAAGTGTGTCCAGAATTAATTACACTAGTGTAAAGCTGTCCATAGAGCAGCGAAAACTGCGTATGATTTCAGGGATTTGAACACCTTTTTGCCATGAAAGGGATTACTGATTTAGAAGTAGTTCACAAAAGGAGCAGTTATCCTTTTATTTTTATTTTTTTTATTGTTGTGGCATTAAATCTGGCAGTTTACTTTTAGCCATAAACACGTTTTAGATCCGTTTTCATGAACGAATGTAAAGTTACTAAGAAGGATAGGTGTATCTCAATGCAAATTTTTGTTAAAACACTTATTTGAATGACACAAAGTTCACTTGTCCCTTTGTTGCTAGCCTTCACTCATTGCAGATTACGTGTGAACCAAACAAAAAAAAAACCTTATTTATTTCAGTGTTGCTAATCATTATGTTCTTCTTTTTTAGCCCCTGCCAACGGTGTCCTGTTCACCAATCCAGACACTGCAACAATCGTAGCTGGCAGTACACCTGCGCCTGATATAGACGCACCATCCTGTCCTCCGTCCTGCCCCCCTCCTGTATCCAGACAGATAGTTCCTGTTAACATGGATAACCAGAGAATTGCAAATGTCAACCAGGGAGCCCTACCTCCTGGGTATGAATGTGTGTGTGTGTATGCAGGGCGGGGGTGGGGGGATAATACATTGTATTTATTTATTTTTTTTGAGGCTGCAGGATTTGTTCAAGGCTAGCATGATTTCACAGAAAAAGTACAAGAAAAATTGAATGGAGAAGTATCAGTTCGATTTTGCATCTTTTTATTAAGTTATAGGATATCTAATAGGTTGATGCGACACACAGAGGAGTTAGGTCTCATCAGCAGAAATCTGTTGACCTTTCCTTGGGGGAATCATGTTTAGTGGCACATAAATGAAATTGACCTTTGTGGTGCTGAAAATCAAAAGGCTTGAACATTTTGGATCGGGAGACATTCTAGGGTAGAGTTTATAGAGTTGTGTACGTGTTAATTCACAGGAATTACTTTTTATATTTGGTTCCCATCCACAGTTGGGAGCAACGCATAGATCAGCAGGGACGTGTCTATTTTGTGGATCACGTGGCAAAAAGGACGACATGGGATCGACCAGAACCTCTTCCCCCTGGGTGAGTGTTCTCATGGCTTATCACCCTGTTGGTGGTGGTGTTGCATTACCAGCTAGGACCTAGTTTATCTATGTAAGCTCAGTAACATTTTTGTACCCAGAAATCATGCAGCACTATAGCATGTATGCAAATAAATTAGCGGTTTTGTTTTTTATATTCTAAATAATAAAAAATTCTACTTTATGCAATAAGCTTTGAGTTCATAAAGCAAGTGGACCCTGTCCGCACCGGTTTTTTTTTTTTTTTTTTTACTTAGAGCTGAATAATATACTATATTCCGTATTCTATTATGACTCCCAGAATTTCTATCACTGGCGACAACCCCTTTGATCTTGGCTACTGCTAGGGACCAGCACAGTTTTGAGGTTAGGGTTAGGCACCACTAAGGGAAGGTTAGGGAGAATTAGCAAAGTAATGCAATTGGCAAAGGTCTGCTTGGAAGCTGCTCTTGTAGACATCATAAAGAACCAACAGATCCACGGTCCAGAGAGAGCCCTCTGCGTCTGGAGACTTATCCTAGTCTAAAGCTGGAATTGCTCCTAAGTCATTCTGCCTATTATGTAGATTACTAGGTAGATAAAAATAAACAGTAGGATCCAAGTCTGTTATTTCACTTAGTTAGACCCACCTACTGTCACAAAGTTAAAGTTTCATTGAAAATAGTGATGCTGGCATCTTACAGCACCACCAACCTGGTGCTAAATATACTGATTTGTAAGCTATGTTTATTCTCACATATGGATATGAAGTGACGCTGTTATGTGTTAATTGCTCTGAGCACTGCTGCTTTCCAATTAGTGTAGCACCTCAAATGGCTACTAACGTAGAAGGCTGCTGTGCCTTTTGGTCGCAGCCACACAATACCTGTTATTAGAAGCTTATGCTTAATTAAGTCTGTTTCACCGCTTAAATATTAGAGGACATTTATCCATCATTTCAAACTTTGACATTTCTGGAGTGTTTCCTCCTGATAAGGCATCCAGTTTGCTAATATTTCCACTGGGGCCTCTGGTAGTAAGGATAGCCCTTTGTGTGTGACAGTAGAGCTCTAGCCTCACCACTGAATCGGAAATTTGAGCTTAAAAAGACACGCTATAATGAGCGCTAGTCTTCTCCAGTGTTACCTACTATGTTATAGCTGTGTATTGTGTTATACATCACATAACAGGCTCCGTGCAAGTGTTGGACAAGGGAGGAAGATGCTTGTGTATAGATGGGTAGACTTGGTTGTTAGATTTCTGACATCATAGAACAAGAGAGCTACCTTTAGAAACCTAAAAGTTACATTTCAACATGGATTTGTAAATGTAATTTGTTGATCATCATAGTTATGTTTTATCACTATAGCTTGAAGGCAATTTAAGTTTTAGTGGTCAATAGTGCTCATTAAAACAGGTGCTTAGCCTTGTACTGGTTACAGCAAGGTACTGAATAACATTTCTGAGAGCTCATTAAAATTCCTTTATCATTGCTTCAATGTGTGATTTTTTTTTTTTTTTTTCTATCAAAGCAAACCAAATATAACGGCGCAAAGCAGAATACCTTTCCTTCATCACCTATGTGTAAAGTAACCAGAGGAGACTTGTATAGTTCAGTTATTTAAGAACAATAGAATAGCATTAGTACATGTATTTAGTTTAATATTGTATTGTTTTTTTTTTTTTTAAATAAGCCAAGTATTGCTAATAGTTTGTAAATAAGTGTTCTACATTATAAACACTACAGTGCCCAGAGGCACCTGTTGACCCAAAGTTTTGTCTCGGTCAACGTTCTAATGTCTGGGTTGATGTTGAGGAGTTGGGTCTTGCTGTGTGATCACATACCATCTGTGTGTTAAAAAAAAGAAACCTTACTGAACCAGCTCCAGTTGTCAGTCCAAGTGATTGAATACCCACGTTACCTCACAATAGGTTTAAAATGCTATGCTTCCAACACTAGTGTCTGAGACTAAGCTGAGCTGTAGCGCTTCTCCCTCAGAGCTCCATCATGTGACAACGCTTAAAATATCCATCAGTATATATGTATGAGGGTGGTTCAATAAGTAAGGTAACAAGACATCTCACGTGTGTTAAGTTCTCTTTTACTTTATTCTAATTTCCTCAATGTTTGACCATGATTCCGCCATCTTAGGACTGACGTTGGGACAGTATGACTGATATAAGGCGCAGTGTAATGGCCGTGAGGAGAAGCAGTGGTCTACCTGCTCTGGCCTGGTGGGAAATTAGAATGCAATAGAGAACATTACACACGTGAGAGGTCTTGTTACCTTACTTATTGAACCACCCTCATAGTTCTGTTTGTTTTTTTTTACTTTGATCTATTGGGCACACATTTTACGTCTTTGTTTTCTTCTGCAAATTCTCTGTACCGTCTGATACATTATTTACTTTGTCTTCATAATCTTCTTTTTTTTTTTTATTAAATTTCTCCAAAATTTCTCTTGGAGGTGGGAGCGCCGTGTAGACAACATGGGAAGAATCTACTACGTAGACCACATAACACGGACAACCACTTGGCAGCGACCTACTATTGAATCTGTTCGCAACTATGAGCAGTGGCAGCTTCAGCGTAACCAGTTGCAGGGGCAAATGCAACAGTTCAATCAGAGGTTTATCTATGGGGTGAGTACTCAGGCAGCACAATAATTATGCCATCTTGCTGCTGGTGAAGTATAAAAGCAGATGGAAGCCACAATTATTGACTATAGATCAGAATAAACACAATAAGAAACATAAATATGGACATTTCTTTGGATAGCTGAGTGGATTGTAAGCTTCACAGTTATCCAGTCCACCTTGTTATCCGAATGTCTTTTACTTATTGAAATTCACTGTAATGTACCTACGTCCAAGTATTCACTACAGGAACATCTGCAGGAGAATCCTGAGGTAAAATACACTTGTGCTAATGCAATATGGGATTACTGACACAGCTGTTAGCACAAGTTAGAGAACTGGGATTTTATTTTCTATTGTGACCACTGTCTGTGTGTGGAGTATGTGTTCCGCGTGATTGAGTGGATTTCCTCTCACAGACCAAAAGCATACTAGTAGATTAGTTGGTAGTGTTTGTGCGATAAACAAGTTAGGCTGTAAGCTCCATTGGGACAAAAACTATTGTGAATGAATAAATTATAGGATTTTTGGGTTTTTACCGTTGAATCCTTTTCTCTGAATCTGGCTGGGGGACACTGGACCATGGGGTTGCCACTGCTTGAGCAGGAGCTGGCACTTAATTACTGTAACTTTAAGAACATTAGCTCCTCCTCCTGCAACCCCTAGAAGGCCAGTACAACTTTATAAGAGCCCATCAAGGAGAATCAGTAACCCAGTGAAACTGTTGGAATCATCAACAGAACAGAACAAACCACCGCATTATTGCTTAAATAATGAATATGCAAATGATCGGGGTGAATGATTACTTTAATATAGTAATATAAATGCAAAAATTCTATTCCAAACAGTGTTCAGTCAAGCATTACAGTGTGTTCTCATGTAAACATGTCTACACGTGTACATCCTAATCACAGTTTTAAGCCAGATGAAGATCGTTATTGTGGTTATATACATGTCTCAGTAAAGTAGTTAGTGCTGTAACTTGGCTAACTTGATGACAATGTCTGCTCCAGTGAATTTACAGTCTGTATGCTCTGATGTTGGTTCTCTCCTATATGTGCAACATATTATAAAGTCCGTTAAGGTACCTTGACTGTCCATGGAAGAGCGGTCCCCTGACGATCCTCTTCACCCTTTGGTGTCTTTCAACGCCCTGGATGTCGATATACTGATGGTGGGAACTTGGTGGTGTGAGTGCGGTCTGCCTGTGCGAATGGCTGTCTTCTCCACCGGTGACACTCCCTCCAGTTTGCCTCCCGTCGGTTAGCCGTGGGGGTATCTACCCGTGGAGGTGCCTGGCTCTGGATGATGTTACTCACCACGGTCCCTTGCGAGGGGCCCGGTGTGGGTCTCTATCCTCCAGCCTGAGCACTCACAAACATAGTCCACAACGCCAAGAATTTGCTCCACTAAGTCCAGCAATGAATCCCGGGATAAATCACTATGGAGGCCCTCGACAAGTTTATCGACCCAAGTCTCCATGGCTCGGCCCCATGCAGGGGCCAGTAAGGGGCATATAGACTTAAAAAATTCTTCAAGTTTCTTCTCTAAAGGGCACCGAACCTTTCACCAGAAGCACCTTTATGCTTAGCTCAGCGAGCCACCTTTACATCAGGGGCGTAACTAGGTATTTCAAGGCCCCATAGCAAAAGATTGTGAGGGCTCCTATGTGCCAAACAATGGTGATAACTGTATGTAACACATGTAACTTTGACAAGGAAGATGGGCCCCCCTCAGCTCTGGGTCCCATAGCAGTTGTATCCCTTGCACCTATGGTAGTTACGCCTATGCATGGCATCCACCCCGGGGCACAGTTCTAACAGTCATATATGATCCGCTAGAAGTGGATAAAGAGAGACAAATATACGAGGGACATAAAAATTTCTGTCCAGCATTTTCTAGGCCTCCTTGACAAGACATGAAAGATCCGTAGAAGCGGGGAAAGTGACCACCTTGCGCCGACCTTTAAATTGGCTAACCGCCTCCGTCAGGGCAGTGATATCTAAGCAGTCCAGGGACTGCTGGACCACCATAATGAGGTCTGCAACGACTCAGGAAGAGTCTAAGTCCACAACCTCAGAGAGGACCACAACCTTTATCTCGTCCGCCATGCACCCTCACACCACTGCTCTGTGCAGTGCTGATAAATGGAACTCAAACTGGTAGGCAATAGGCTCACTGAGGCACTGACCATAAATGGCAATGCAATAATAAAATAGGGCACTTGGCTTTCCGGGAGAGGTTAATATCCCCAAGTCGCAGAGGAGAGGAGCTGATGCTGCCAGCAATGTGTCCTTGCAGCAGAGTTCCGGATCCGCTTGGCAATGGCCGCCACGGCGTCCTGCGCAGCACACTGTAACGCCAACATAGCAGGGATGGAGGAATCGGTATGTAATGCCAGCTGTATGGATGCCCCCTGTCACAATACCGACAGCGGCATCATAATGGATGGTATACTTACCCACCCCCTAACCTTCCCTTCTTGCAGCCTAAACCTCCCGGTTAGTGCTTAAACCTAACCCCCCCCCCCCCCTTTGTGCCTAACCCCAACCATCCCCCCCAGGGGTGCCTAACCCTAACCTACCGCTTGCCCAAAAACCTAACCCTCCCCTTACCCCCCTCCCCCATGGCTAACACTAAGGACACCCTGGACTTACCTCATTCGAGCAGCCATCCTTCTGTGTTCTGGCGTTGGTATTTCGACACCTGTCTTAAGGCCCTTGTCGGGCTTCAGCCGTCGGGATTTAGACTGGCGGCCTCGAGGCTGCCGGTCTGCTAACTACATCCCAGGTGGAGGCCAGCCCGAACAAGCTCCGCCCCCCCCCCCCTGTACCATGGTCCCCCCTCACTGCGGAAAACCATGAGACCGCCCGGTGTCACGGGCTGCCTGTCACTCGTGCACTCCGTGAGGCCGCTGCAGTATTCCGGCAAGATGGCGCAGCCTTCCAGGACAGCAGCATCGCCCTGCACCCTCTAATAGGGTGAGTGTGCACCCAGTCCCCGGGCCCAGGCAGCCACTTTGAAGAGACAAGAGTGTACAGCAGGGAGCGACCTGCCGATGAGCTCCCCCCTCCCTGGATCAGCTGCCTATCGACAAGCTAGAACTAGCTCCCTACAGCCGCCTAAGCACTCTCACTTGCTTGAAGCATCACATATAACCTTACTTAAAAAGAAAATACATCAATTACAAATAAAGACAAAATTTCTAACTACAACTGGGGCTTCCCAGCAGCCCCCACCAAACTAGCCCAACACCTACGGGCACTTAACAGACACTAGCCTTTTGGGACTTGATGGGGGAGGAGCTTATGTTCTTAAAGTTACAGTAGTTAAGTGCCAGCTCCTACTCACCCAGTGGCAACCCCATGGTCCAGTGTCCCCCAGCCTTGATAATAGAGAAATTCTCTGGGTATAGCAGTGCTGGAGAAGGCTGAGCACTAAAAGGTTCACTTTTATTAGGGTAGACCAGGCTTCTCCTCCTCTATAGCACTGAGGCTTGTTGCAGTTTAACCTGCACCCAAATAAAAGTCATTTTAAGTGGTGCGCTAAATCTAAAGTATAACTAATAAACCGTATCAATGAGAAGATTTGGTCTCAGGGACCAATATATGAAATTAAATAACACCTTTATTAAATTCTAAAAAAAAATATAAGTTGTACGAAACTAATTGAAAGGATCCAATAAATGCACATGTAATATCACTACATAACATAGTAACAATATTCACTAGCAAAGAGATTTTGCTATTTTAATCTCAATATATGAGCAGTCCAAACTGCAAAAACAATCATATACCAACAGTCTTTAATTTCTTATGAGGAACACTAACGGATATTATAGCGTTCTTATGTAAATAGGATCCATATTTAAAATCCATCAGAAACAATATGAGCTAACACAGTCCCATATATATTAGCTTTGAAGTTAATTGAGTAAAATGAGGGACATCAGGCCCATCCTATTAGTTTAGCTAAAAAGCATATAAGGAATGAGTTTTCCACACTAATAAGGCCAGACTGTTCAATGCTCCACATACGTAGGCTTGCAATGTCATCCTTTTACTTCTGGACATATGTGAATTACACAGGTTCAGTGGCAGATTAAAACCAGGTGAAATGGATACTTGAAGTCAGCCAGCCATGGAATCTGAGTAATTCATATGGTCCCAAATTAAAGGGATGGTATGGCAAGCCTACACATATGGTGACACAAAACAATGTGTTCTGATGTCAGATACAAAATAACACTTTGCCAATGCCATTCATTGTTTGACACCATCTACCCGCTTGGTAAATTGATGTGCACAACCAGCCATGCCCTTGACCTGTTTCTCAGGAGGTTACAAGGCTGCACCCACTGATGATGAATTTTAAATGTGTTATGGCCAATTATAATAAAACATTTATTAGCCATCAGCTATGCAATAATCGCATAGAGATTAAACAGTTTATATTGGAAGTTTTAAAATACACATCAAAAAACAAGATTCTTTATCGCTAACTCTAAACTTCCATATAGATCTGAATAGAAACTAAAAGGTTATATGAAACCATATTTATTGTTAACTACACTCTCTAATAACTGTTGCCCAAGTAGCTATGCACAATGTTTAGAATGTAAAAGAAGATGCCTTGATTCATTGCTATGTTCAACAACAACTTTTCCGTACGATAAATGGTGGAAAATAAGTGAAGAATACTTAAAAATATTAACAAAAATTGTTTTGAAAATTAATAAATATTTTCGTCTTGTTTTTCTTTTCCAAAAGCTGTTAGCCATGCACTATTTCTGTACTGCTTGTCTTTAAGGCAATTTAGCTTTTTTATTTTTTTTATTTATAAATAGAACCAGGATTATTCAGGCCAGAGTAAAGAGTATGATCCATTGGGCCCTTTACCTGTTGAGTGGGGTAAGTGTCTCAGAAATTCATTCTAAATTCTTCTTTGTTAGCTAAGGTGAAAATAAACATCTATGATTTTGAATAGTCTGTATACATAGAAATAAGGAAGTATGTCTAAACCAGTTCAGTTGGTTCACCAATGGTTATTTATTTTTTTCCATTCACTTGTAGAAAAGAGGACCGATGCAAATGGCAGGGTATATTTTGTCAACCACACTACACGGACAACTCAATGGGAGGATCCAAGAAATCAGGGGTAAGTGGGTGTCACTTGAGGTGAATAGATCTATTAAACTAAATTTTAGTTAAACCAGAAATCGAAGCAGGTACTTCCTTAACTACAATAATAGATACACCTTTTTAGTACTGGCTATAACTGCCCCTTTCTCCCAGAATAGCTTTTTTTTCTGTATGGTTTCAAGGAGATACTGCAAACATTATGAGAAATTCTGGCCATGTTGAGATGTTTGCGTGTCATGCAATTGCATAAAATGGTGAAAACATGCCATGCCAGGCTTTTTAGTGTGTGTGCTAATAGTTGTGTTTACGCACATTGCTGCACACTGAATATTCTGTCTTTCAGACAACTAAATGAAAAGCCATTGCCAGAGGGCTGGGAGATGCGGTTTACGGTGGACGGGGTTCCATACTTTGTGGATCACAATAGAAGAACAACCACTTACATCGACCCCCGGACTGGCAAATCTGCCTTGTGAGTGAAGGGATGGAATTCAGTGCTGCTTAGGAGGAAAAATTAATTAAGTATATCACTAGAAACTCTTAATGCTGTGCGCTGCATTTTCTTATTCACAAAGACAGTTATTCTGCCCTGTGATATTATCCTTTTATTGGTTTCTTTATTATTACTGAAAGCACCAGTCCTATATGGATTGGCTTCATATTCTCAGAAACCGATTACTTGCCATTTTATGGTAATTGTGCAAACACACGGTACGATCTGTACTACCAACGACTTGAAAGATATCTTTCAAATGGTGCATACACGCGGTCAGACTTTGTAGGACGATATGAACGATATCGTTTATCGTTATATCGACCATTTTTTGTCCCCTTCCAACCCTCAAACGATAGACCATTGCGTGGGCACGGGTGGTCGATAACGACCATCGCCCGGTCATGCAGTCCAACCTGGTCGATATTGACCAGGTTACTATCGTTGATCACGGGTCATTATAGTAATTTGGGGGATGGTGGTGTGGTGGATGTTCGATATCGAACATGCAGGACAACAAGACAACGATATCGTTATTGTTGTCTGATCTGACCGTGTGTTTGCACCATAAGATCTTTCAAAGATATCTTTCAGTGAGTCATCCTGCCACATCTCTGAACAGGCAAAGTTGATGATATTGTCCAAGTTGGCCTGCATGCATGGACGATGAAAGATATCTTTATCGTCCATGCGGGAACGTGCATCGTTGGTCATTGACAGGTTGGTAAGTACATAAAAATGAACAATATGAATGATAACGATATGAATGTTATCGTTCAGTTTTATCACTCCATGTGTACGCACCTAACTTTCTCTCTGTATACAGGGATAATGGGCCACAGATTGCATATGTGCGTGATTTCAAGGCCAAGGTGCAGTACTTCAGGTTCTGGTGCCAGGTAAGTACACACAGCTCCTTCATTACAATGTATGACAACTGGTCCAAAAGTGGAACACTATAAATTCCAGTGTTACTTGTGTAAATCACTGCGAATCATTGTATTACAGCAACTGTTCATGCAGCAGCACATCAAGATCACAGTCTCTAGGAAAACCCTGTTTGAGGATTCCTTTCAGCAGGTGTGTGACCAACAAGAGACTGGTAAAACAACCATAGTCTTCACATTCTATCACTTTAAAAGCCGTGCAAAATTGGACAAATCAATAGTAGGGTTTTTTGACTTACAAACATCTCTACATAATCAAGTTCATTTTATGCAATAAACTAACATCATTAAAGAATTTTATACAACACCTAACATTGAGAGCATAGGTCTGCGCAGGCTCACTGAAAGGGGTGTGCGACTCCCCTGGGATATACACTACTAAACAGATGTAACACTACCCCTCCCTGGGATATACAATATCAATCGTGCCTACTACACCAGGGCGCATACCCTGCATATGCTGTGTGAACGCCTATGATTGAGAGTACTTCTTATTCACCTAACAAATATGAGGCTAGTTCCATAGGCCCAGCTGCTGCCTGACGACACAGTACTGGCCTGGAATTACATGAGTGAGCCTGTAGGCACATAAACAGTAGCTCCCTTAAACCTCAGCACATTCACACTCCTATGCACAGAATATTCATGTGGCCTCACTGATGAATTACAAATCCCAGATCATTTTAAGGATTATTAATATTATTTTTTTTTTTTTTTTTTTACAAACCTCTTCCTTTCTTCAAGTGAGCAGAGCTGTAGTGGTCTCATATAATGAACACCAGGTGCTCTGGGGAGCTGGTACATCAAAATGCAAAAGTATTTGTAGCACTTCATGAGATCTGCTTTTGTCTTAGAAAAGAACACTGGCCTGTTGCACCAGTCTTTCTGATCATGTATAGAAGAGATTGGCACATCAGCTGCTTTTGAATTCTGCTGAACTGGCATAGGACTCCCATAGTTCTGCTAGTTTGAGGTGTTTGCTTAATAAACAAAAGAAAACAAATGCTAGGTGGAATTAGCCTGTAATATTTAACCACCATGGGTAATAACTCCACTGGTATTTTGATATTTTATTAAAATTTTCTCTCCTTAGATTATGAGTTTTAACCCACAAGATCTCAGGCGGAGACTGTGGATTATCATTCCTGGAGAAGAGGGGTTAGATTATGGAGGTGTGGCAAGGTAATGTCCAGGTCTGCACTCTATTATGCAATAAAGAATGTGACTAAGTGTGTGCCTAATTCATGTCATAACTGTTTATTGTGTAGGGAGTGGTTTTTCCTTCTTTCCCATGAAGTGCTTAACCCCATGTACTGCCTGTTTGAGTACGCTGGAAAAGATAATTACTGTTTGCAAATCAACCCCGCTTCCTACATCAACCCTGATCACTTGCGCTACTTCCGCTTTATTGGCAGGTTCATCGCCATGGTAAGTTGAGCATCAGTACTAATGTCACCTTTTGAAAATGACACTTTTTGTAAAATAAAACTTTACTGCTGAATAGCATGAAGTTATCCTGAGTCACATGGCGAGCCTATTAAACACACCCGTGAGCTCTGCTTTGGTTAGCTCAGAAAGTCTGGGGTGGACAAACCACACTTTTTTTTATTTATTTACTACAGCCTGTACTCTAAGAACAACAAAAAAAGGATGTAGAAATATTAGATAAACATCAAAAATGCCACTCCAGCGGGAGTGTCCCATTACTTCACAAAGCTGCTAACAGCTGTGCCATCGACCATTTTCACCAAGTATAAATTTAATACAAATGGAACATACTTGTAATACAAGTAAACTTGTATTATATTTGATATCAGGGCTGACCTTTCATCTTTAGGGACGAGGCCAAGGTCCGCGTCGATGGGCACAGATTTCCTGGTCTCGCAAGCTGCCAGGACCAGTCGGGCCGCAATAAGCTTCAGCTTACCGCAGCCATAGCGACCGATGGTTGCAATGGTGATCCCAGGCTGTGACCGAAATGCAGCAAGTAGGTGTCTGTTTCATGCAGACACCTCCTGCTGTATTTGCATTTTAGATGGGCGGGATTGCACAGCCGCTTGTGTGAGGCCCTGTGATTCCGTCCATCTCTGAATCAGGCCCTTTGTTGATAGTCTGTGTTAAATGAGGTGATTTAAAGGAATAATCGAATGTTCTATATTATGTAATGAAAGCTTATGTAATGAAAGCTTTTATGTTGTCCTCTTTTCTTTATCATGATGTTTTTATTACACAGTTTCTTTGTAGTATTCTTTACAGGGCATAAAGTTGTCACTCTGCTCATCTTTTAATGTAATTGTTGGGAGTTGGTGAAATAGAGAGAGCGATTTTTACTCATGACACTCTAATTTGTTTGTCAGGCTCTGTTCCATGGCAAATTTATAGACACTGGTTTCTCATTGCCATTCTACAAGCGCATATTAAACAAGCCAGTGGGACTGAAGGACTTGGAATCTGTGGATCCTGAGTTTTATAACTCTCTCATTTGGATCAAGTAAGCAGTTTATCATAAATTGGTTGAAAAGTCAAGAAATATAAATAATATATATTTTGCAGTGTCCGGGACTAACTTAAATACTGGGATGTCCATATCCTTTTGGATACAGATGCACTCCAGCAGTATAGCACACCAAGGGGGACGGCACTCCGGGTATTTTAGATGCAAAAGAACCGCTGTATTTATAAAGTAAAATATATGAAATAAATGTCGACGTTTCGGTGCTAACATGCACCTTTATCAAGACAAAACACACATGTCAACATGAAAAACTCCTACAGCCTGTAGGAGTTTTTCTCTATGATAGTCATTTGTCTTGATAAAGGTGCTCGTTAGCACCGAAACGTCGACATGTATTTCATATATTTGACTTTGTAAATAGGTGCCAATTGATCACCGGTCTGTGTTCAATAAGCCCTGCTTAGCAGGGATTTCTTTTCGGATCTCCTGAGACCCCCCAAAAAATCCCTGGTGAATGTGCAGTTATCGGGTGATAACTGCCAGTTAACGCTCAAGACTGTGAACTTATCACTAATCCTGTGCATTAATGCCCGATAACCTTGATAACGCACTAAACACGTACGTTAACATGGGTTATCAGACGAATGTGGGAGGCTAATTGAATAGCCCCGAGCGTTAAAGCTAGAGTCTCCCTCCCTTTATTACCCATGGTAATTTATAATCTCTATCTCAATACACCCACACACGTATATTGGGCACGGTCAACTCCGTATCCTCCCAATTCCCTCCCTTCCTTCCCTCACACACGCTCCAAACATCCCATTCTGCATTGCACCCAGGCTTCCACTTTGAATTTTTTAAGTGATTCTCTAAGGTCTGTCCCATCTCCTACATGCATGTGCTGCCCCTCCAACATCAGTAGAGACAGAGTATACAGACGAGGGGTCGGGACAGACATGAGCAGCGACACGGGGCTGGACGATGCAGTCCGTGGTGACCTGACATATTTTGAGTCCCTTTACTAATATAAATATATATAGAGACCTGAAGAGTATAGAAATTATGTAATTACGTTAGCATTTAGTGACAGTTGACATTAACTCTGTGCAGTTATTGGAGAGACTATCTTAATTTCCTCATTGCTGTGTTTATCATAGGGAGAATAACCTAGAGGAGTGTGGGCTGGAGATGTATTTTTCAGTGGACAAGGAGCTTCTTGGTGAGGTAAAAAGCCATGATCTGAAAGCAAATGGCAGCAACATCCTGGTGACGGAGGAAAATAAGGAAGAATACATCAGGTAAATGTCATTTTTAGAACATTTTAAACTTTAAAAATTAAACTAAATATAAACTTAAAAATTAAACTCAAATAAACGTTTACTTATAAATTTGTTTTGTGGTTTCTTCTAGAGATGAGCGGTTTGGTTTTACTTGGTTATGTTTGGATCTCAAACACTGCATCATATTGGCTATCTGGCTCTCACGTTTTGGATAGCCAATACGATAAATCTGAACTTGCGCTAATTTGGCGAAAAGAACCGAGTCAAAGCCGAACAGCTCACCTCTAGTTTCTTCATCTACTTACGCCCCATCCTCGTGCACACTCCAAAGCTCATATTTTGGGGATTTCTGTATATGGAAACAGGTAGGATAATTACTGACCTAGCCAAGTAGCATATGTCACCTCTGCATGATTAAAGAAATCCAGAAAACATGAGGAGTTGAAGATCCGTGAGAACTGGAGTTAAGAAGCACTGATCTACATAGTGATCAATCCAACTGTAGACCACGTTTGGCTCTCCAGTTGTTGTGATATTACAACAAGTCCAAGCATGCATTTCCATAATTGCTGGCTTGCCACCGTTTGTCTAGCTCCTAATTGTATCTAATGTAACAGCTGGTTTGCAGCAGGAAAGATATACATTCAGTTCCTGGTTTGCTTTTCGTTTTGTGTTTTGCATGTGTACCCTGCAGGCTGGTAGCAGAGTGGAGACTGTCTCGAGGAGTAGAGGAACAAACACAGGCATTTTTTGAGGGCTTCAATGAAATTCTACCCCAGCAGTACCTGCAATATTTTGATGCAAAAGAACTAGAAGTAAGGCCTGATGAGATGTAATAGATGTACTTTCATGGCTTGCCATAGCAATGCAATAATTTTTATATCTTTTAATTTGTCCTCGCACACACACCTGTCAACAGGTTCTCCTGTGCGGTATGCAGGAAATTGATCTTAATGACTGGCAGCGAAATACAATCTACCGACATTATACAAGGACCAGCAAGCAGATTGTTTGGTTTTGGCAGGTGGGAAAACTGTTTTTCTTGAGTGAATGTACAACCTCAGATGTTTATGTTGATGCTATAGTTCATACAATTGGAGGTCTGTCACATTATGAGAGTGGGAGATATTGTATGTTTTAACTTATCTTTTAGTTCTAGCTTGGTAAGTGTTGCTGAATGTCCTACACCTATTGCTAAATAATCCAGACTCCCCAATGAGGGGAGGATCTTCAGCTGAATTGGTGGCATTCCATTACTGGTTGTGCTCTATAAAGGGTCAATCCATACAAAGTAGTCCAACATCGGTTGCTTGACCATTTTTACATTTTTTCATTTTTTGACAGTTTTCTCCCCTATATGCCAATAGTTCAAAACCACTAATAACGTTTTATTGTTTGACCTGCTTCCTTTTGAAATGGCCATCTTTAAATTATGGCAGACAGCAATTTTCATGTTTCTAGGCATATACGCAAATGCAAATATATCAGGACTGGGATGTGGTAGAACCTTGGGATAGCAAAGTTTGATACATTTTTGGATTGATGCATAGATTACCTTATTTCAATGTAATGCTGAATAAGATGGCCCAACGAGTACAAAATATTTGAGAATATATGACTCCTGGGTGCCATTATCTCAGATTGGAAAGACACATCCGGTTTAATTCTTTTTTTGTGAGAGCTACATATGTACTAGTAATTTGCTACCGAAAATGCTGAAGTCCTGAGATTTGTGTCCTACTATTTTTATTAGATTTTAAAAATTACGTTTTTTTTAAAGTTTACCAACTTTTGGCCTAATAATCCCAGGTTGACAAAATAGGAAAAAAAAATTTTTTGCCTAAAGTCAAGGGCCATATGATTCTAAGCTACTGTTAAAATTTGAGACTGAAGGCAGAATGAAGTTGTTGATACAAAAAATAGAAAAAAAGTTTTTTACAGGTTCCATTTGGTTTATAATACTGGACTAATGTCTAAACTTACAGGATTATTATTTTTTTCTTAAATCATGTAGATTTTTATTAGAAAATTTTCTACATATTATAAACAGAACAAACAGATAAACAAAAATGTGTTGCCAATAAAAACAGGAAAGTACAGTGGTACAATCAAAGAAGTATCAGCAGTAAACCGAACCTGAGATCACAAATATGACATATAAACAGCTCGCGCATGGAAGTAAAATAAAATAATCAAACAATAAGGAAGCAAACAAAACAAAGAACGGGGCAAAAACAAAAAAGGGAAAGAAAAGGTAGAATAAAAGAGGATAGATTACACGGAAGGATCCCCAATTGGTCTACGAAGGCCGAAGAAAGAAAGAAAGCCCATCTATCCCATAATTTGTGAAATTTAGAAAGGGCTTTAGGACTAGTATAAACATACCGTTCATGATCAGTGGTATCATTAACAAGTGCCCTCCATTTGTATATATCAGGAGTATCTGGAGCACACCAAGACCGGGCAATAATTACTTTTGCTAAAGTCGATAAGCCTAAAACATGATAAATATTTGCATTAAACAATTCCTCGATATCCAATGCGAATAAACAAAGTTTTGCCTCTAAGGGAGGTAATGAGGGGAAAGTAAACTGCATATCAGACCATACGAAGTTCCAAAAATCGTTAACCCTGGGGTAATCCCATAACAAATGACAAAAATCACAACCAAGAGCATGACATTTGGGGCAATTAGTTGGAACATTAGTATCAATACGTGCAATAGAAACAGGGGACCGGTAAGACCTGTGCAAAATAAAATAATGGATTTGTTGGAAACGAACACAAGGGGAAGTACATCTTATAGAGCCCAACAACTGAGACCATTGTTCATCCTGAAGAGAACCCAAATCTAAGTCCCATTTATTCCTAAGGGGGAGAAGGGCATCTGGCAAATTACGAGAGGTAAGATCACTATAAAGATAGGAGATTGTCTTACGAGCAGGTAATTTGATAAGTGCAAGTTTAAGAAGAGAAGGTGATGATAAAACAGGGTCAGATCCAAACTGGCAGTGCAGGGGTTGACGAAGTTGAAGGTATCTATAAAATGCCGTACGAGGAAGGCCAAACTCCATGCACAAATGATCAAAGGAGTGAAGCACCCCATTGTGAAACAAATGGCCAAGGGTTTTGATACCATATGAAATCCAGAAAGACTCCAATCCCAGCACTCCCAGCTCAGAAAAACCACCATTATACCACAGGGGGACTCGATAGCCAGTGCAAACAATGCAGGGGATAAAGTACAAAAGACGGACCCAGCCAATAAAACGAGGACCAAAACCAGAATTAAGATGAATAGCCAGCAGTTTAGGGGAGAGCAGTGTGGGGAAATGGCAGGACATCATTTGTCTCGTGTCCTCAACTCCATCCCCCACCAATCCCAGATGTTCCCATTGGAGCCTGTCTGCAGTCTTCTTGAAGACTTGCAGCGGACGTGACAGCAGACACGGGCTGTCCTGTATATAATGTCCGTGGTAAGAAGGGAAATAGGTCTATAAGAGTGGATTGAGGGGGTCCTTCCCAGGTTTTGGGAGCACTACAACTAAGGCCTCCGACATGGATGGTGGGAGACATCCAGCATATTACAGGTTTATTTTTAATAATAGGGCATTCATATATTTAATCTCTTTTTATGTACTCACAAGTGATTACATTTGGTGTTTCAGGAGTAGGTGGGAAATCTCAGAAAGTGTTGGTTGGATATTGTATGATCTTCCAGTTGATGTTGTCTGCTCCATTGCATTCAGTTTCCTCCGAATATTTTTCAATGGAACCCAGGTTGAGTCCTTGTTATTCTGAAATGAATTTCATGGTCCTGATGGATAGTAGAAAACCATGTGAATGTTCTTGTTCTGCACGCTGATGTCATCCACCTTCCCCAGCCATCACTGTCCATCGTACACACAGACAACTGTGTCTTTTGATCCTGATTGTGAGAGGGACAGACTTGCTCACTTGGACTTCTTCATACTCTGCAGAGGTTGAATTTAAGTAGCATGTAACCTTGCTCTTTGACAGAGGATCAAATCAATGGTGACTGGATAAGTGGATAACATCAGCGTGCAGGACAAGAACATCCGCGTGGTTATCTACTATCCATTAGGACCAAGGTCCTCATTTAAAAAGAACAACAAGGACTCAACCTGGATTCCTGTGAAAAATATTCTGAAGAAACTGAATGCAATGGAGCTGACAACATCAACTGGACGATCACACAATATTCAACCTAAATTTTCTGAGGAGACGTCCCACTAAATGTAATAATTGTTTAGACTTATTTAAGTCCAGTATTATAAATTTATATGGAGCCTGTAAAAAAAATAAATCTTTTTTTGTATCAACAACAACTTAATTCTGCCTTCAGTCTCAAACTTATCGCAGTAGCTTAGAATCATATGGACCTTGACTTTAGCCAAAAATAAAATTTTGCAAACCCGAGATTTTTAAGCCTAAAGTGGGTAAAAATTTGAGAAAACGTAATTTTCCAAATTTAATAAAAATTGTAGGACACAAATCTCAGACTTAAGCATTTTTGGTAACAAATCACAAAAAACTGAAACCTGATATTTCTTTCCAAGCTGAGATAATGGCACTCTGAAAAGTCATAGCTTAGCAAATATTTTGTTCTCTTTGGGCCCTCTTTCACCATTAAGGTGAAATCAGGTAATCTATGCATCAAACCAAAAATGCAGCCCAAACTTTGCTGAGAACAATGGTTTTTGTCCCAAGGTTCTACCATATTTGCATTTGAGTAAATGCCTAGAAACCTGAACATCGCTGTCTGACATGATTTAAAAAGAATTTGAAAAAGAAGCAAGTATAAAAAAAATATTAGTGATTTTTGAACTATTGGCATATAGGGGATATAACTGACAAAAATTTGTATTTATTTTTTTAAATTGTCAAGCAACCAGAAAATTCATAATTGGACCACTTTGTGTGGATTGAACCTAAATTAGAATATTTTGACTACATTTGATTAAGGTCACAATATTTTAACATTGTTAAAAATTAATTGGATGTATGACCTCCGCAACATTTTCTTTATGCATGCTTAACCTTTACCACTTGTAAGTTAATTATCTTAACCAAATCTTTGCTGCAATCTGTATATGGTAACAAACTGTTTATAAATGGTGTGCACCAAAGGGTGTCAGAACATAATTATTTTATTGCAAATATTATTTCAGGATGGGAATTTTCCTTTCATTTGCATTTAGTTTCTGCACGTGACCATTTTTCCTATTCTCCTTTATTAGTTTGTTAAAGACATTGATAACGAGAAGCGCATGAGACTTCTTCAGTTTGTTACTGGGACTTGCCGATTACCAGTTGGAGGCTTTGCTGACTTAATGGGTATGTAACATTGTTGGAATAAACAGGTTTTTTTCCTTGGTTTTTTTTTTCTATTAAATCTTTTTTTATTTTTATTTTTTTGCATTAATGTATTAATGAAAAAATAATAATCCTGCTTATATTAATACTGTGAAACATTGCTATGTGTTTGAAACCTTGATCAACCAGGTTTTAATGCTTTCTAACATTAACAATCCAAAGTTTAGGATTTTTTACCTCATCAAAAGAGGCAGACTGAGGGGTAAATTTACTAAAGTGAGAGTTTTTAGAAGTGGAGATGTTGCCCATAGCAACCAATCAGATTCTAGCTAATATCTTAGCTAGAAGGTGCTAGTTAAATGTTAAGTAGAATCTGATTGGTTGCTATGGGCAACATCTTCACTAAAAACTCACTTTAGTAAATTTACCCCTAAGTATTCCTTCCACTCATCTTAAGGCGCACAATCCACATGCCGATAATACTGAGTGATTGCACGATTATGACATCGTAATCATGCAATCGCTCAGTAGTCGTGCACAAATCATGCACACTTATGTCGTAAATTACCAGCGATGCACGCTCCCGCTAGTCATTTCGACATCAATCATCGGGTGAACATGCCGGTCAATCTGTCGATAACAACAGATTGGGTATGTTCACAGACGATGGAGGGTGCCTACACTGAACGATCAATCGTTCAGTGTAGGCACAGCACAGACTGTTAAATGACTGCACGATTACAGTGTCTTAATCGTGCAGTCGTTTTTTGGTCTGCTAATCGATGTGCTGCTTTAGTAGTACTGAAGGTTTTGAATTTAAATAAACATGAAGATTAAACCATGAGATATTTCTCTGTGTATTGCCTCTTTAATGATATGCTTACCCTTTAAGTTTAAATATGTTAGTTGTGTTTTTTTTTCCTGTCCTACATGATTGTTAGGGGAGGAGTTTGTGGAAGCAGATTTAGTTTTAGTGTGCGAATTTACTATATTGGTTCAGCTCACTCAAATGAAGACCACAAGTAAAAAGAATGTGAAATAATGCCAGGGGGATTCCCTTATAATAGTCTTTTTTAAGATCTTTATTATGCCTGTAGTCACAGCATAATATATTTTTTTTAAATTCAGTTTAAACCAGCCAACCCAGGTATGTAACAACAAAAGCTGTCGACCTAGAGATGAATAACCTTTTCTCAATTCACACCATTGCGCTCGTTATGCATGTTTCATTGGTGACGTCTTTCAAGTCTTACCACACCATACACCATAGTGACCTGACCGTTCTCATTTGAGTTTTGTTCAGATCACAGGTTCTCAAACTTGGTACTCAGGACCCCAATCAGTGCATGTTTTCCAGGTTTCCTCACAGAATCACAAGTGAAATAATCAGCTCCATGTGTGGATCTTTTTAAATGTGTCAGTGAGTAGTGACTACACCTGTGCACCTGCTAAGTGACCTGGAAAACATAACCTGTGTGGGGTCCTGTAGACCGAGTTTGAGAAGCACTGGTTTAGACTATGAAGGCTGCAAAATTCTAACTTACATATAGTGTAGAATGGTGTCCCGTGGCATAGCAAAGCAAAACTTGAAGATTGTATAACCCAGAACACCTGAGCAGAACCGCAAGACCAACCACGAAACTCAAGATGTGCAAACTTTCACCACAATTTCTAGTATCAACATAATTAGAATTGTAATGCATAACTTGTAGTTAGGCAACAACATTCATTCAGCCAGTTAGGGAATCAATCGATGCTAATGGCCACAGGAATCCTATATCAAGAAAAGAAAATCTTGGAGAAAAACTTTGGAATTTATCTGTCTCTGTGTCTTCATTACAGAGCATGTTTCTTTATTTTACAGGGAGCAATGGTCCTCAAAAATTTTGTATTGAGAAGGTTGGAAAAGAAAACTGGTTGCCCAGGAGTCACACATGGTAAATTCCTACTATAAATTAGGGGTGAGCGGGTTCGGATTTACTCGGTTCTTATCGCCACTTTACCGCAATTTCGGATTTATTATATTGGCTATCCAAAACACATGATAGGCGATAGCCAATAAAATGCCGTTTAAAGATCCGAGTAAAACCGAACCCGCTCACCCCTACTATAAATGTGTTTTGTATAATTGTGCCTAATGCAGGGGGAAAGGCATATAGTCAGTTTCATTTTCTTATCCCTCTGTTTAGGCTAATAACAATTGTAGGGATTTATCTGCCATTTGGTTGCATCTGCAATATTCTATATACTCTGGGTCCTAGACAAGCTCAGAGATTTCATACTCGCCCAAAGGTAACATTACCATGAGAGAGAGAGCCCCAAGTTATTTTATTAAGAAATATAACACATAAACAAGACAGGCAGGAGGGCTTTGGGAAGAGGTAAGGGTGATTATGAGGCAGATACAAAAAATGGAAAGTGTTTTAGTAAACACATAGGGCCACATCTTGCTCACTGAACATAAGCGTAAATATCCTGTCATAATTTGTTTGTTCAGTCGCACCTATATCAAATGTCCATCTCAACTGCAGTATCAGTATGGCAGATTTGAGATTATTCATATGTAGGTGCTTTTATAAAGATGATCCAAGGTTTACCTGGAATATTATTATATGATTGGTTCACATATTTTTATTTATTTTTTTGAGGTAAAGGCGCAAATAGACACAAACTCATTTATGTACCAAAATCCAGTTGTTGCTTCAAATTCCTTTTTTCAGTACTTGACATAAAGTACACATTATATATCCAATATTGATCCTGAATTGAATACAATAAAACTTTGTTACTACCCTGCAGTTTTATTTCAAGGAAAACCTAGCATAACTGTCCTTTATTTTCAGCTTTAACCGTCTGGACCTCCCGCCTTATAAAAGTTTTGAACAGCTTAAGGAAAAATTGCTGTTTGCAATAGAAGAGACAGAGGGATTTGGTCAGGAGTAAGACACCTTCTCATGTCCTACTGGCACAATGCAAGTGTGACCACTGCTGATACCCCTCCTGGCTTCCTCCATTCTCATCTTTGTTTTATTATCTGTAATGGATCAAGATTTAACCCTGTGCGGCTGCAGATTGCTCTTGCAACGTTTTCCTTTGTTTGTTTTCTTTTCAGTTTACACCTCATGCACAGACACACTTCTCTCAAAATATAACAATACCTCTCATACTACCAAAAGAGTAAAAGCTACTGTTCCTGTATGTAGATGTAGCTAAGGTGGCTTCAGTCTTCCAGGGATACCACTCCATGTTTCCTTTTGTGAGGATATGACATTGCCAGGCTCTTCACATTGTAATGCCACGGAAACCATACAGCCATTTTTATCATGCACTGCAAGAAGGGGTCCCATGGAATGATATGAGATGGTAAATTGCCTGCTCTACCTGTAAAACTTTATCATAAGCAGCCCTGGAAGGCCACAGCTAAATGGGGGTTAAGTGTTACTTGTATATAAATGGAAAGTCTGGTATTGTTCAGTGGCTGCTTATTTCACCTCACAGCTTGTACAGCATGAAATCAGTGTCTTGTACTCCTTATTTATCCGATTTATTAGAGAAGCTGGGTATTCCAGGAATGACACCAATAAGTGGTTTATCTTTCATTAACTTATCATTACTGACATTTTCTTTTACCCCCCACCTTGTAAGGAATATGAGAGTACTGATTTCAAAAGAAGAAAATAAGTGTCTTAATTTTTTTAATATCATATGAACAAGCGCATGCATTCTGTGTGTTACAGGAACATAGTTAAATGACTGGTGACTTGAGCCTTAAAGCTTGAATCCTTTGTCCTAAGTCCTTAGACCTGTTTCTGTACAGTGTGTATTTTTTTGTATTCTTGGTTGAGGTTGATGCACTGGAATGTGTGGTGTCTAAATCTGTCCTCATTTAACTTCCCTTTGTGGCTGTGCATGATGCTAAATTGCCTAAGATTGTCAGCACTGCAAAGGAACATTACAAATAGAATCAAATGAAGCTGCTTCAACGCCAAGCTGATGATGATGATGTGACTTTCAGAAGCTTGGAAGCACTGGCATGTGTGGAGCATGTTGATAGTAAGAGACCTGCCAGTCAGTGCATGTCTGCGCCAACCAGTGCACTCCATTTTCATATACCTTACTGATATCCATCATCAATAACCTGTGAAGTCTTTTTTTCACCCTTCTACTCTTTACCTCAAACATAACCTACACCCACTTTTGTCGGCCTAAGCTACATCTACTGTAACATCAAACTGTGTGAAAATTAAGTTAACATTAATTGTAGATCTTATATATGGTTGTCATTAATTTAGTATCCATTTAATTTCCTTTCTTCCTCTGTCTTAACTCCTTTTAAATTAAGGTGAACATCTTACAAAAAGAAGGGGGTTAAACACTGAACATGTAATGTGTAAATCATTTACAAATAAGAAACATAGGCTATCCGCCCTATATTTTTAACACAAAGCTATAATTAATATGGACATCTCCCTAGTTCTATAGGGTAGGCTCCTACAATATTTTTATGATTGATATAGGAAGATGTTATAATTGCTTGTGTATATATAAATATATATATATATTGGGGAGTTCCCCCCCTAAAGGGGGGCAGGGAGATAGATTGTTTTAACCCCTTAATTGCAAGAAATATTCTTGTAGGTGAGGTGTTTGACCACTATTAATAGAAATATTAATTTTTTAAAATGCCAGATCCTTCTCCCTGCTCCCCTTTCTTGTTTCAACTCTTGTCTGATTAAATAAAAAGAAAAAATAATGATCAGTAAAATATAAATGTAGAAAATAAAAAAAATTTGCTCATATGTGTGATGTACCGTGTGTTTCATTTTTGTAATTTTTTTTAAAAAAAGGCTAGATAGGCACATAACCCAAAATGATCACAAATAAACCAAATATTGAACCTTTGGTGTGGATGGTTTCATCTTGTAGGATTTCCCACCAATCCAGGAAATATTGTCCAAAATATGTAAACAACCCTCAGCGCTAGTATCACAAGGTGGCACTTAATGTTTTGTGTGGTGTTCATGGGGTAGTCCCTTTCCTAAAGTGCACCCTGTGCTGCTTCTATCCATCTGCTCCACCTCCTTCCTCCACAGAGTAGACCTTTTTTAGAGTGCTAGATCCTCTGTAATTTGGAGAACCCAAGCATGGCTTGCAAACCCATTAAAAGTGAAGCTTGGGCCTCCAGTGAGTGAACCATACCACAGTTAATTGAACAGAACTGAATAAAAGTAAAAAATTGTGAATCATATCTTCGTGTCCCAGACTATGAATTCTCAATTTAACCTAAACAAAATAGTTTAAAAAAAAAAATAAGGACAGGGAAACCTCTAACATTTTTGTACCCATATATTACTTTTGTTAATGTTTGTATATGTTGTAATGGTTGTTGCACTTTGGAAATTGTTTGGAAAATCTTCTAATATTCAATGTCTGGCACCGGAAGAGAAAAACACTGCCTGTTCCTGGTCCAAAAGATGGCAAAAAAGTTCAGGAAAAATGCTGTGCAATGACATTTTAGACTATACTAGGGCAGCATAAAAGGTATATCCTGTAGTTGCCTGTATATGATTAGCCTGAGCTTGTACCTGTTAAAGTTCTCATATTACTGTACATTTTCCATTTTGAATTTATCCTCCAAACCACTTCATTGCCTTTGCAAAGGCAGCAGCTAGCAGGACTCTCAACCCTATTATTTTAAAGCCGCCGCATAGTGTTTTTAGTGCCGTACAGAGGAACAAAGTAACAGTGAAATTTAACATACCAATATAATATAGCTGTGAGATTGGTAATTCCTACCAGCTCTATCCAGACAGTTATTTAAAATAATAAAGCTGCTTGTTGCCAAAGCCAAATAACATAACTTTCTAAAATGTATTATATACATAACAGTTCCACGTTTTTAGTCAGATACACCTAAGTGAACCTACTATGATCAGTTGTTTATAGAGGTTGCCAAATTAACTGCTTCAATTTCACCAGTTGGACAGTGCAGTTCTAAACAAGAGCTTTATTATGAAGCTCAGAGAACAATGTGTCAATACTGAGTAAATATTATTATAAAGCACCAGAGGACTTTAAAGACTCCTAATTTCACCTAAAGCAATGTTGTAAATAAATATTTGGAGACTACGTACAACACAACTGAATTTGTACAGTTGGCTATCCACCAAAACAGCATTCATGTGAGAATGGCACTTGTTAGGGAGGCCACCAAGAGTCTATCGCAACTTACAATCTTCTATTTCACAGAGTGGATAAACTATGGAACAAACAAAACCTAATAAAGTAACAAATTTACGGAGTTGTGACACAGAAAAATAAAACACCTAAAGTTTGCCATTGAAAGCCTGTAGAAAAACATATGAGAGGTAGTAGATATTTCATTGTATGATTAGACCAGTGGTTCTCAAACTTGGTCCTCAGGACCACAAACCGTTCACGGTTTCCAGGTCACCTAGGTGGAGATAATTATTTTACTTGTGATTCTGTGAGGGGTCCTGAGGGCCAAATTTGAGAACCTATGGATTAGACCACAGGTTCTTAAACTCTGTACTCAGGACCCTGAACAGCACATGTTTTCCGGGTCTCCTCATAGAATAACATGTGAAATATATAGCTCAAACTGTGTATCTTTAAAATGTGTGAGTAATGAATACACCTGTGTGCCTGCTAGGTAAACTGGGGTCCTGAGGATGGAGTTTGAAAACTACTAGGCTAGAGAAGGAAATATGATTATCAGCAATCTATCAAGGTGCTTGTGCCTTTAAAAAAAAAAAAAAAAAAAAAATTTAAATCCTGCTTCAAATATCATCGAAAATCTACGATTTTGATCAATTGCTACTTAATAAATCTCCCCTCCTCCCACATTGAACATTTTAATACCACTTTCACAATGCCAGCAGTAACCCGGGTCGAGCAATTTCAATCCTGGTAATGAGCAGGGTTGAACATGAGTTCAACACTGCTCGCGATGCAGTGTGAACTGATAACTCGGGTCCCGTTCACAGCATAGGAAGAGACCGTGCTTTGAGATGATCTCGTCTCCAAGTGCCGACTCGGCACATGATGGTGGTGATGTCATCGACTTGGCAATAAAACTGGTTAGGCCGCCAGTCTGAAAGAGGTCTTGGTTGGCTTGCACCCGGGATCGAGCCGTGTACAAAATCCCGGGTGCGACCCGGCATTATGATGTCAAAGGGGTATTAGTCATCAATAGACACTATAGGGGTGATTCAGCATCGATTGGAATTGCAAAGCTGCACGCAGGCAGTTTTGCAATTCCGTTCTTGCTAATATGCAAATACAGCAGGTGGTGTATGACACCCCCTGCTGCATTTGCAATCCCAGCACTTCGACCATCAGTGGTCAATGGTGGACAGCGGCCAGCTAGCTTAGTAAGCCTCGGCATACTGAGGCTGGCAGGCTTGCAAGGCCAGGACACTGCGTCAGTCGGCGCAGTCCCTGGCCTTGCCACTCCCGGAAAATGGAGGGTCAAGCCCATTTCTGGGAATGTCAGCTGACCCCGCTTGTCAGTTAGAGACATAGAGGGGGCTGCGTGTGACTACGCAGGGCCCATTCTGCACACTTGCAGAATGGGTCCTGCGCACATGCAAAGTCCCAATAATCAGGAATCTTTGTTCAGCATTGCACTTGCTTGCAATGTTGAATCAGCCCCTATGTTTTCTGTAAACCTAATATTGGCCATGATACCTGTAACATCCTGCATAAATTGAAGCTAAATGTTATAAAGAAGCATTCTGGGGCTGAGAAAACAAAATTACAAAATATATGGCTGATCTTGGAGGAAAATCTGCTTAGGTCTACAGCAAATCTGGCAATGATATAGAATGCAAATGTAAGGGGTGCCTTACAAATCCAAAGACCGCCATACATCTGTCGGCCATTTTGCTTATTCACTGATCGGGCCGGAAATGGTGATCGGTGGCCATCGATGTTCACCGATCCGTTGCGGAATTGGTGAAATTCTTCATGTTAAAATTCCCTGATTTGATGATCTTGATTATATTTTGGTCAGGATCAGCGAATTGGAGGAATCCAACATGTTGGATTGCACTGATCCCTCAGCGTCTGGAGATTGGGGAACTGCGCTAATATATCGCAGATGTATTGGGGCCTTAACTTTAACGCCTTTTTTCTACTTCAGGGACCATAGGGTATCCACAGGATACCTTGGGGTATAGGTGATGACGTCAGTCTTCAGGCACCACAGAGTTAAAGTTTTCAGCCTCCCAGCATGCATCTGGGTCCCTCTCCTATACCCCGCCCCCGGGCCAAGGCATCTCAGTTTCGTCGGTGCCTGGCCGGAGTCGGAGGCACTGTGTAGAGGGGGGCTGTGAAGAGCCCCTGAAGTTTCTTTTAAAGGCAGCGCTGGCTGCACATCTGGGAGTACAGCATGGACAGTCAGTACTGACGTCCATGCCGTCTCCCCTACACCCCGCCGGTACCAGAACGCCGGTACTGATCCGGGGATGCTGGTAGACATCTGGGGTCACGGCTAGCGGTGCCCCCAGATGTCTTGGACCATGGCCGGATCCCAGGGGATAGCAGGTAAGCAGCGGGGTCCCGCGGTGGGTCCCCGCTGGTCACATGGTCCTGAGTCCCCAGGCAGGGGGCTCCCTGGGGACTGGCTGCAGCGTGGAGCCAGGCGACCAACCTGCGCTTCCACTACCCCCTGGGACAGCGGGCTGCTTTTGAGCGGCATGCGTTGCAGCGTCCCAGGGGTTAAATGCATGCCAGGGGAGCGCGCTTTCCCTGTCTCACAGCCGGCGCTTCCCCTGCTGCACACAGCCTCTCTGCTCTGTCTGATTGGCCATAGTGTGTCAGCGCTCCTCCCCCAGGCCGGCCTCCTTCATCCTCTTCTCCTCGGTGGCCATCTTTGAAGCATGGTGAACGCTGCTGGAAGCCTGTGAGCGGTGGCATTGCGGTCTGGGTCCCCCAGCATACCTCTCCTCTGCTTGTCACAGGTCAGTGTATGCAGCGCTGAGTCCTACCAGCCTGAGGGTCTGAGTAGTTGAGAACCAGCGCTAATAGTGCAGGGATTTGTTTCTTCTGCATTGTATGTGACTAATCTGCTAGCCTGCTGTCTGTACTTTCACTTTCTACTGTCAGCTTTATTACTGTCCCTGATTTCGCTCTGCTCAAAGCCCTTGCGGTGCGCGGTGTGCAGGGTGTTATTCACACTATACCAATAAGTATAGGTGTGAGTGTCACATACTTACCATCATGTCTGAGACTGACTTTCCTCTCCAGCTCATGTGTACTAAATGTAAGGTACCAATAGCGGAGGGGGAGGGTAACGCGGAGGGGTTATGTCCCCAGTGCCTGGCACTGTCACGGCCGATTATGGTCCCGGTACAGGAACCTCCCTGGGCTTGTTTCGCTAAGGCGCTTACAACCCTTGTGGGCCAGCTAGCTCCGCCACCTGCGTTTACCCAGACGGGTTTGTCCCAGCAGTCAGTGGTGTCGTCACCCATGCGGGAGTTCGCGAGACAATTGATGGTACCCCACAGTCTCCCTGTCCCTTCCCAGGTTTCTCCGGAGCCTGCGTGGGTTAATACTCTAACTACATCGGTTCAGCATTTGTCCGATGTTTTACAGGGGGAGTCTGTGTTGCGGCCTCATAACGGCCGGTGGCGTCTTTATCTGCTCCTTATGGCGATGAGACGTCAGATGATGGGGAGATTCTGGATCTATCTGACCAAGAACCTCTCCGTACCAAAGAGCCGGACGCTAAGTACACGGTGTATATCCCTGGTCTTATTCGAGCGGTCCGCTCGGCTTTAGTTATTCTGGATATTGATCCTTCGGTGGCCACATTCATATATGCCTTTTTAAGGATATTAAGGGTGAGGCTACGGTGTTCCCTCTTTCTGATCAATTAGTGGATCATTTAGAGGAGGCGTGGAAAAATCCAGGTAAACGGTTTTAGCTCCAGAGGCGCTTAGCCGTGGCTTATCCGTTTGCGGTCAATTATTTTTCTAAGTGGGAATCCCCTACGCAAGTGGATTCACATGTCACATGCCTAGTCAAAAGTGCCACGTTGCCTATGCCTTCGATGTCATCCTTGAAGTATGTCGCTGACCGCAAGGTTGAGATCTACCTCAAATCCATTTATTCCCTTGCAGGGAAGCATCCAGACCGGCTCTGGCCGTGTGTTGAGTAGCCAGAGCTATGGAGCGCTGGGCGGATAATTTGGAGGCGTCTTTGGACTCTGACTGTTCGGCTGAACAGACCGAGTTGGTGGGCAATCTCCGAGACTCGGCCACTTACATTAATGAAGTGGCCTTAGATATTTGTATGCTCACCTCTAGGATCTCCTCTGCAGCCGTGGCTGCTCGTCGCACCTTATGGTTGCGTTCTTGGAAAGCGGACGCGGATTCCAAAAAGGGATTAGAAGGTCTGGACAGGTACTATTTGGTCCAGATCTGGACAAAATTGTAGTTACGTTGGCAGCAGCAAAATCTGCATGTCTTCCGTCTGCTACGATTCCTTCTAGTGCTGGTGGGTCGTCCTTTCGGCCTCACAGGGCCCAAGGTAGGCCTAAAGTACAGTCCTTTCCACGGCAGGCTGGGACCAAGAAATTGTCCAAGCCCAAGAAACAGGTCTGGAGTACCAGACGTCCGGCTCCTAGGTCAGATAACAAACCTGCGGCCTGACAGTCCAGGCCTCCCTTTGGGGGACCCCAAAGTGGGGGGCGCCTGCTTCAGTTCGCCCAGTGCTGGTTGAGGACGACAGACACTTGGGTTCAGGAGGTGGTCTCTCACGGGTATGCCCTCTCATGGTGTCATTGGACATCCAGGACGCTTACCTGCATGTCCCTATTCTTTTGCGCCATCAGCAGTTCCTCAGATTGGCAATCTCCAACGAACATTTCCAGTTCCGGGCATTGCCTTTTGGTCTGGTGACTGCTCCACGGCTATTCACCAAGGTCATGGCGGCTCTCCTGTGGACGCAGGGAGTCCGACTGTTGCCTTATCTGGATGACCTCCTGTTGATAGCGGGGTCTCGAGTTTTTTTTACACCATCTGGATCTGACTATTGCGGTACTGCAACGTCACGGCTGGTTGACAAACTGGCAGAGGTCCACTCTCACCCCGTCTCAGAGGATCCTGCACCTCGGGGCCTTATTGGACTCCAGGCAGCAGTGGATCTTTGTGACGGAGGAAAAGATCCTTGCTTTGTAGTTGAGGGTGCGCAGTTGTCTGCAGTGTCGTCGAGTGTCGATACACTCGGCAATGAGGTTATTGGGCTCAATGGTGTCGGTATTCGACATGGTGGAGTATGCCCAATTTCACTCCAAACCTCTGCTGCTATTGATCCGGTCCAGATGGAATGGATTGCCTCAGTGTCTCAAGTCCCAGACGATGGGGCTCACTCTGGACGTTCGCCTGTCTCTAACCTGGTGTTTGCAGACGACCCACCTCAACAAGGGTCGCCCGTTCTGGGTGGCGAACTGGGTCCTGTTACCAACGGACGCCAGTCTCCGGGGCTGGGGAGCTGTCACGGGTCTACACTTGTTTCAGGGCAGGTGGACTCGGGCGGAAGCGGAGCTTCCAATAAACATTTTGGAGCTCCATGCGGTGTCAAGAGCTCTCCAGCTGGCACAGCCGGTTCTCCAGGGTCACCCTGTGCAGGTCCCGTCGGACAACGCCACCACGGTGGCCTATTTAAACCAGCAAGGAGGAACCCAAAGTCGGGTAGCACTCGCAGAAGTGTTCGGTATTCTGGTCGGGGCGGAGCGCAATCTCCCAGCATTATCAGCAGTGTTCATCCCGGGAGTCCTCAACTGGGAAGCTGATTTTCTCAGCAGGCAGGACGTGCATCCAGGAGAGTGGTCTTTACACCAGGACGTCTTTCGGAGTCTGGTGGACAAGTGGGGTCTTCCAGAGATAGACCTCATGGCGTCCCGGCACAACAAGTTGCCGGTGTACGGGTCTCAAACAAGAGACGAAAAGGCGTCTCTGGTGTATGCCCTGTCCGTCCAGTAGACGTTCCAGTTTGCCTACCTTTTCCCTTCTTCCGCGGGTAATACGGAAATTCAAATCAAGAAGGAGGTACGCTACTGTTGATAGCTCCCGAGTGGCCCAGACGGCACTGGTTCTCCGACCTCCAGAGTCTGTCAGTAGACGTTCCTCTGAGGTTACCATTATGACCGAATCTGCTGTCACAGGGTCCTTGTCTTCACCTGGACCTGACTCGGTGTGGCTGTTGAAACGGTCATGCTAAGGTCCAGAGGGTTTTTCTGGCTCCGTGGTGCAAACCATACTAAGAGCTCGTAAACCTTCCTCGGCAAGAATCTACCATCGTGTGTGGCATACTTTCTTCCGGTGGTGTAGACCTAGAGGGTATTCCCTTAGGGAGTTCCGCCTGTCTAGGGTTTTGGCTTTCCTACAGGCTGGACTGGATCATGGGCTTCGCTGAAAGTGCAGGGGTCTGCCCTCAGTCTGGTTTCATCGTAGGATTGCTGCGCTCTCTGATGTGCACACCTTTATGCGAGGTGTTCTTCGCATTCAGCCACCTTTTGTTCCACCGGTGGCGCCTTGGAATTGGGCTGTGGTCCTGAGAGTTCTCCAGGGACCACCGTTTGAACCACTGGACTTTAAATGGCTTACAGCTAAAACCATATTCCTTCTGGCCATTGCCTCGGCCAGAAGGGTTTCGGATTTAGGGGTTCTCTCTTGTAGACCCCCTTTTTTCTGATTTTTCATAGGAATAGGGCGGTGCTTCGCACTAGTCTGGGATTCCTTCCCGAAGTGGTATCCAGTTTTCACATCAATGAAGAAATTGTTGTGCCGGCTTTCAATTCACCTGGACTTTCAGTGGGTGACGCCACTTGGGATGTTGTGCGGGCATTGAGAATTTATGTTGACCACACTTCTTCTTTTAGGAAGTCGGACGCCTTGTTTGTCCTCTATGGCTTCCGTAAAAAGGGTTGGCCTGCTTCAAAGTAGACTTTGGCAGGCTGGATTCGTATGGCAATTTCAGAAGCTTATCTTCATGAAGGTCTTCCAGTTCCCTCCTTAGTGAGGGCTCATTCCACTAGGTCTGTGGGTCCTTCGTGGGCAGCTAGATGTGGTGCCTCTGCAGTTCAGATCTGCAAGGCTGCTACATAGTGTTCTGTCCATACCTTTGTGAGGTATTACGCTTTTGACACCTTTGCCTCTCAGGATGCTTCCTTCGGGCGGCGGATTCTCCTCTCAGCACAGGAGCATCCCCACCCTTAAAGGATACGGCTTTGGGACATCCCCAAGGTATCCTGTGGATACCCTATGGACCCTGAAGTAGAAAATATGAGATATGGTAAGAACTTACCCTTGTTATCTCTATTTCTACGAAGTCCATAGGGTTCCACAGGACTCCCGCAATGTCGCACCTGTACTGCAGATGGGCTTTATTCTGGTCACCGGTTTTTCCATCTCCCTATGGTGAGAATGTGATTCGTGTGAGTGTCCAGATTTTTTTCTTCTCTCTCTTTCTTCTCCTCCGGCCTATGGCTTGTGACGTAACTGAGATGCCTTGGCCCGGGGGCGGGGTATAGGAGAGGGACCCAGATGCATCCTGGGAGGCTGAGAACTTTAACTCTGTGGTGCCTGAAGACTGACATCATCACCTATACCCCAAGGTATCCTGTGGAACCCTATGGACTTCGTAGAAATAGAGATAACAAGGGTAAGTTCTTACCAGATCTCATATTTTTCTGAGGGAGGGGGAGAGAGCAAGTTGGTTTTTACAGATATATATCTTTGGGTTCCTCTGTTTTTCAATATTCAACTTTTTTTTCTGCTTATTAGTTGCAAAACTTATTGGACTTTCTGGTAAAAACGAAGAGGCATCTGTTCTATGCAACGTATATTAACCCACCAGGTTCTGGAGACATGGCAAGATAATAGTTTTCCATGTTCTAAAACATATAGCACATTTACCAATTCAGCAGCAAAGTCGAGAAAATTGGCTTCGAATATAGTCATCTATGTTTAGACTCTACTAATTTAGCAGTTCATATAACAAATGCTATGTCACTGTATAGCTTTGACAGATGGCGTCTTATCAGCGGCAAATACGTATTATTGATAAAATACACACGGTGGCTTCAACAAAATGGCGACTAGAAACAATTTGATTGTTTCCGGATCATCTGCGCTGTATTGGGCGTTTCCTGACCAGCCCTTTTAGTATGTGTGTGGGATAATGGAGGGTTTGGCTGCTTGGTGACGCTGGTATCATTCAGCGCATGCTCCGTGTCATCTGGTAGCACCGGAGCGGACGGAGTGTTGCAGGACAGGCAGCAGATATGGTGAGTGATGTATCATGTATGGGGCCGGGGCTGTAATTAACCTCAGCAGCATGCCGGCTCTGTGTGGCACATTTGGGGAGCGGGTGGGACAAAGCGGGCCAGGGTCTGCGGGTGACCTCACCGGCCTCTCATGTATAGCAGAGCATTCCATTATTATGTATTCTACAACCCACAGAGGTGAGCATCCGTACATCGGCACACAGGGACTTTAAAGATAAAAGCAATGTGGTTTTTATTATGTACTGGCTGGTGGTAAGCAACGATTTTGGTGACACTTTTGACAGAAGATCTGGAAGAACCGTAATCTGCCATACATGTCTGACTTTATAAATAATAACCTCCCCCTTCTTCTTTTTCTTTTTATAAAGGTTTCCCATATCTTATTTTAAAATTTGCTTTAATTCATGCACAAACAAAAATAAACTGCATAGAAGACTTAAGTGTTACTATATCCTAACAACAATGCACGTGAACCTGCTCCAGGTCTCTTTTGGTTAAAATATTTGATGTAAAGCTGAGTACATACCATACAGTGGTGCTACCCAGCGACGGTGCGATATATCCCACGCGCCGTACATGCTGCATGGAACTACCCCACATTGTTCATTGCATCATTCCATCTGATGTGCAGATGGGAAGATCCGATGAACGATGGTTTGGGCGTACACATTGTACGATATATTGTATCGATCTGCGTACAATGGATTGTATAGTTTGTACCCAACTTTGGAGACCCTTACAGGAATGGCCATTATCCATGGTCTCTGAAAGTTACATGAACAGCTATCTATAGTTGTACTCCTGCTAATACTGTAAAATACCCTATGGGTACAGTTAATGATGACCTCAATATTGATGGTGCCATTTACAGTCTTACAAATCCCAAGAACAATAGATTTTGGAATGTTTGTCCTTTAAGTTTGTAAATGGCATAATCCATATTGAGGTAATCATTTAGCATGAACACTACTGGGACGATTAAATTAGGTGTAAATTGCATTCTGCAGGCTATTCTCATGGCAAACTTGCACCGCAAATTACATTTGCAATTCGATAACAAACTCTCTTCGTTTTATACTGCGGTAATATGCATTATTTTGTACATAGCCCCCTGAGCAGGTGAAGAGGTAGGGAGAATACTTATTTGAAGTTAAAAATGTCGGGACACAGTGCAGAACCTCTGGAACACACATCCCAATGAATAATCACCCACTTAGGTTAAGATGTATAATTTGGCCAATAAGGATATGTCCGTTTTCAGGTGAATTTGTCTAAAAAGCTTAATGGGTAAAATTATGTGGCACATGTATGTAGAGGTGTTGCATTGATGGGAGGGGGGTATTAGAACTTGCCGATGGGAGCTAGAAAGTGTTTTTTCCAACTATATAAAACTTATATTAAAATACTAACAGACATTATTCTGTACCCCAAAATTGGTGGAATGACTTTTATTTTACGAAAAACACTTTCTTACTATAATTTTTCCAACATTAATTAAAAAAGGGGAAAAATCAGCCACTTGAACCTATTAAGAACCTGCACTCCTTTCCTAATGGTCCAGAATAATTTCCACACATTTTCATGCACTTCTCCCAGTTTGCTTTTTGTAGAAAAGTCTCAAAAACTCGCCACAAGTCTTGTGAATCTGAATTTCTAATTGAATCTCGAATTTCTTGGGTGCGTGCATTCACGAGATGTATGCAAGCTTCATGATGTAAACTCACATTTGTAAATTTACTCCTAATTGAATTGACCCCTACATGTGCAAAAGTATGTGGACCTCCCAATGATTAGTGTTTAGCCAACCACACTCATTGCTAACAGGTAGACGCGAGTGAAGAATCGCACTTCACGATCTGCCCATCAGGTGGACCATTCTGGTTTTGGTATATGCCGGGAAAACGCTTTCTGCCAACTGTTTGGTGCATGAAGAATAATAGTCTAGGACAGAGGTTCCCAACTCAGTCCTCGAGGCACCCTAACAGTCCAGGTTTTAAGGATAACCATGCTTGAGCACAGGTGACATAATTAGTATCTCAGTCAATTTGATTTAATCGCCTGTGCTCAACCATGGATATCTCTAAACCGTGAACTGTTGGGGAGCCTTGAGGACCGCGTTTGGGAACCTCTGGTCTAGGCTGTTTTTCATGCTTTGGCCTGGGTCCCTGTGTTCTAGTAATGGAAAATCTTCATGCTACAGCTACCATTGACATTCTAGAGAATCCTGTGCTTCCAAGTTTGTAGTAACCGTTTGAGGAAGACCTGTTCCTGTTTCAGCATGAAAGTACTTTGTGCACAAAGCCCTGACTTCAACCATGTGAACTTCTTGGGGATGAATTGATCGCTGCCAGCCAGGACTGATCATGCAACTTCAATTCACAACCTCACTAATGCTCTTGTAGGTGGATGAATGCAAATCCCCACAGCCAAGGTCTAAAAGCTAGTGGAAAGCATTCCCAGAGGAGTTCAGGCTGGTTTAGCAGCAAAGGGGGAATCAACTACATATTATGCCCATGGATTTGAAATGCAATGTTCAGTGAGAACATATGGGTGTGATGTTTGTGTCCACATAGTTTTGGTCATGTACAATATATTAGAATTTGAGTGTAACAACAAAAGTAAACTACAAAAAAAACTGATCTCTTTTCAATAGTCAGCTGATGATGAAATCTACCTCTGCCACAAATATAAGGTTAGCACTGTTGTACATACATTTGATTAATAATTTGAGCGTTGACCATCCCATTGTTTCAAGTCAACTGCATCTGTTTGTGTCCTTTGACTACCAGAGTAGTGTCTCTGTTCTGGGGTTAACCCAATGTCTCCAAGCTCAATACCAAATACCCAGTACAGACACCATAGTGAGGGACCAGTGGGAATTAGCCGATACCAATTAGGAGGTGTTGCAGAAGTGTCATTACACATACTCAGAAATAAGCGGTTCTAGGTGCCATAGGTAGGAGTCTGGGAAAAGCGGTGCCTGGAGGTGTGGCAGCTTGTTACCCACAGTGCAGTGGGAGTAGTCAATAACAGGCTGTTACAGATGGAATTCCCAATATTGGTGACTTAAGCCCACTCAGGTTACTCAAGTACAAGTAACCACTACTATGTACGTACAGTCAAATATCTGTGATCACCTTTTGGAGCAAGGTCATCCGGTCAGAATGGGGATAGGCTCAATTCTGATGACTCATACCCCTTTTACACCTGAGCTAAATCCCGGGTTTTTGAAGGGTAAACCCGGGCAGCTCCCTGGTGTAAAAGGGGAGAGGGTTGGATCGCCGGGTCCAGTGACCCGGCAATCCAACCCAGGTAACTAGCAGGGTTTAACACGGGCGCAGCCCGTGAAACCCTGCTGTTAGAACAGCGCACTCCGTGTCACAGTGACCTGGAGTGCGCTGCTAGCCGGCCGATTGGCTCGGCTTCAGTGGCGCTTGGAGATGACATCATCTCCAAGCGACAACTTTCACTTCAGAAAAGCAGGGTCTATGCAGACCCAACTCCGGTGTGAGCAGCGCCGACTCGGGAATATCCCGAGTCGGCACCGGCAAAATTCCGGGTCTGATCCGGATAGGAACTTTGTTCCAACTCCGGGTCAGACCCGGAATTTAGGTGGAAAAGGGGTATAAATAGCTCAACCAGGAATGCCTGGTTATATTTCAGAAAGAAAGAAGCACCTTATTTATCAATTATATTAATCTGTTTTGGTAAGTGTAGGTATAACATTTATCCAAAAGCTGCTTCTTAAAATATGACTTGCCTGATCTAACGATAGAGCGGTTTTGGTCAAGTCTACTTATTCTGGTTTACTGCTATTTTGCTCTTTTTAATAACCCCCAATGTTTTGAATAATTTCCATCACGCATATGCTTTTCCTTCCTCATAAAACTTGGATAGTACTAATTATATAGCACATTGTCTGCTGTTCTATCAGATTTCCTAATCCATTTCCTTATCTGTACTGACATTAATGCAATATAGCAATAGAATAACACTTTAAATTCATCTGGAATGCCTGGAGCCTTGCTGGTGAAGCGGTCTGGTTAGTGTCCAGTTCTGCTTAGCCATAACAACGTTTTATATTCACCTCTTGTAGATGGTCTGTCCTCCATGTCTGTGACACCAGTAAGAGGAGGACTGTGCTATGCTGCTCACAGGGAATTCTACTGTACAGAAGGTACAGGTTAAGCTTTCTTTTTTTGTTTTACAGGCAGACGTTGAAGAAACTTTAAAAAGGATCCAGTGTCAGAAGGGTGTACAGGGAATTATTATTGTAAATTCAGAAGGTGAGAGGACACCTGTTTAGTGGAAATGAAGAAACATTCCAAAGTGTGAACTTAAAAGAATGTTTGAAAAATTTGTGAAATACATTAATTCAACAAGATAAACCTTGCTAAGTGTGCACTGTAAGCACATGTCTATTGTGAACATGTTTATCACATGGGAAGAGTGGAGACTGATGCAGAGTTAACTGCAAGTTGGCCACAATTACACCTGTATTGTGTGCATGGAGCTAAATGGGGCGTCTTTGTAACAGCATAGCACCTTTCCTTATGCTTACTTTCATAGCCATCTTCATTATCAATCCTGCCCCTCCCCCCTTCCTGTGCAAGAAGACTGATCTCTGCGCGCACACAATTAAGCATAATCCCCAATTCAGTCTATACACATTAAAGTATATACATTTATCCCCTGCCCCCCGAACACAGCACAGGTTGCCTGGAATGTCACCTAAAGCCCTGCACACACTGGACTATTTATTTGAACGGTAACTAAATCTTTCAACGATATTTCATTCAAACCGTCCAGTGTGCATGCTCTTAACGATGAACGATGCACACTCCTGCGGGTCGTTAACAATCTCCCCAGTCGTCTGAACTGCAATCAAAACTGGGGATATCGTTAATGATGGCCCCGATATCCCCACCTCCCCCGCGCGCTTTCGTTGCCGGCATCGCTGGGTACACACATCGTCTAGTGTGTACCCAACCTTAGAGTTTTCTTTTAATTGACTTATGATTATGACTGTAGCATGAATATACTTGATGGAACTGTAATACAAATTCCAATTGCATGCAAAACTGCATCTTGTGACCTAATTGTCATGCATATTTTATATATGGAACGTCTGGTCCTCTTTCAGGAATTCCCATTAAGAGCACAATGGATAACACAACTACTGCACAGTATGCCGGTCTCATGCATCAGTTGGCAATAAAAGCCAGAAGTTCGGTACGGGACATAGACCCCCAGAATGATCTGACATTTCTCAGAGTCCGTTCCAAGAAAAACGAGATTATGATTGCTCCAGGTAATATATTGCTGCAGCTTATTTACATTCCTGCTGCAGGATTGTCTAGTTTTGTTATATATGGATGCAAAGGTTATGACCAATTAGGGCAGGTGTGGGGAACCATTCTGGGCACCCTGCTAGCCAGATGAGGCTAGCAGAGAAAAGCTCCGAGGGCCAGACCAAATGACTCTGAGGGCCTTATATGGCCCCCGGGCCTGAGGTTCCCCATCCCTGAATTAGGGGAATACCATTTATTGCTGGAGAATTGCAGGATGTGCCTGCCAATGTCCGTACATGGTTACAACTAAAGATTTGTTCAGATTATAACTTAGATCTGAAATACATGGATGTGCAGGAGGATGAAACGTTGCACATTTGACCAAATATAGTTCTGTCTGTCAATATGAGTCCCTGTTCTTCCTTTCCCACTGTACATTTATGTATCGAAAACATTGAAACTGTTGCAAACTTGGTAGTGCCAATAACATACAATATGCAATCTTAATAAATGGACCTGCAATCTCCAGCCCCACTGATCCCATAGCATTCCCTAACAGCACTTCCAGAACATATTCTGAGCTACAACTCCCTCAGCGTAGGCTACCAATGACCTTCTTCCTTATCAGTAAAAAACAGCATGTCCCAATGATGGAAGATGAAAGAAAAGCATTGACTTTGGAACCATATAAGTGAAGCAGTAGTCCATTTGTTCACTCCTCAAGCTCCAAATTTGTATCACTTTACCTAGACAGACCCTGTTTATGTAGGTTGTGCTTCTTCTAAAGGGCAATCTCTTGGCACGAACAGTTATTTACAATTCTTATCAGCCAAATCATGCAGATATAGCTATCACCTTTTGATAAGTCGGCATATTTATATATTTGAAATAGAGAGGTTTATTTGGTGTACAGGTTGGCCAGAGTAATATAAGCTTTGTGAAGGAAGCAGAAGTGAATTAACCTCTTTAGGAAATAGTGGTACAGGTAGTAACAGATTTAGGGATCTATGTACTAATAATCATGGTAATGCCACGATTATTTTGTATCCAACTCTCAGAGGATAATTTAATTTTTAATGAAAAAATCCCTGCTATGTACAAAGGGTAACATTGCCGTCCCTGCAAGTTATAGCCTCGGCATTTAGGAGAAGTCTTTTGCAGAAGTGAAAGACTTCTCCGGGGGAAGCGGACACTGCGCATGCCCACAGCGTCAGCTTCCGGAGCCGGCCGAGGGCAACGGGGAAGGGGAGGGGGGGGCCAGGATTTGGGGCAATCAATCAGTCAAAAGATCTCTCTATAAGTTTACAGTAGCTTACACAATCTGAAGACTGTGTAAACTACCGGGGCCAGACTATGCAAAGCTTTGCTTTTTGTAGTTTTGTACATAGGGGTCAGGTCGTAGTCCCCATTGATAACAATTGGGACTGCAATCTGCAGCAATAATTAGCATTTTCCTGTGAACTCTCCTGCATTGTGCTATTAGTACATAGGAACAATACATAAAATTATACAGAAACTAGTTTCTGCATAATTTGATGTAACAGATTGATACATAGGCCCCTTGCTGAGCAGCTCCCTCCTTTTTCTCTGGTAGTCCAACCTTAATTACTAAAAGATTCATCCTGCTGCTCTATGTAAGCACAGGGCAACAGGATTCTGTCCACCAGTTGGCCACACACATCAGTGTTCTCCCCAGAAATGTTTTCCAGCCGGGTGGCATCCAAAAGGAGCCGGGTGGGGGCCTTCGCAATTATGCGCACACTGGGAAAAGGGGTATCTCCCTTACCTATCCAGCCCGACAGGTTTCAGGCTGCTCCCCCACTGGCTCTCAGTCAAAAGTGCCCATTATACAGTGCCCCCTGTAGTTTTCCCCTTTATGCATTGCCCCCTGGCTAAAGTAGTGCCCCCAGACTGGTCCCTTATGTAGTGCCCCAGGCTTAAATAGTGCCCCCAGACTGGCCCCTTATACAGTGCCCCCAGGCTTAAATAGTGTCCCTTATGCAGTGCCCCCAGGCTGGCCCCTTAAGCAGTGCCTCCAGGTTTAATAGTGTCCCTTATGCAGTGCCCCCAGACTGGTCCTGGCCCCAGCCCAGCACTTACCTTTACTTGCTGGCCGCTGCATCACGCTGACTGGATCTAACTAGATCCAGCAGGCGCGCGGGGCAGGCTCCTCACGTTGCAGATGACGTCACCCGCGCAATGCATCACTGGGAACGCTGGCCTCTGAAGCGATTGGAGGCTTCTTTAGCCTCTGGTCACTTCAGAGGCCAGAGTTCCACAGCGGGGGTCAGCAGGGAAAAGTGCCGGCCGGCAGGCTGTTTCTGTTGGGCGATGCGCCCGCAGAAAACAGCCTGGGGAGAACACTGCACATAACTGGATCGCTTCCAGTATGACTGGGGCTCTTTATTGGCCACTGTGACAGAGTGGGGGTCTCCCACGTTCTGAGGAAAGGGTTAACCTCCCTGTAGCTAGGGAGGAACCACACCCTTAGCTCAATTAAGACCAGCTAAGGTATAAAAACATGGTAAGTTTAGTTAGTCAGTGGAAATGTGAGGGAGAGATTGCACCTTTAGCAGCTCTCCCTATGCTGGACAATCTGAACCATGACGACTGTGCTGGGAATACTCTGCCTTTTTGAACTGCTGTCTCATGTAAGCTGTATTATTGTTCCTGAAGTATGTTTGCCTTATGTAAGTAGTCATTACAGTGGCTCTGCCTTTTCAAGCCTGGGATAAAAAGCTTACTTGTTTGCATCAGCTCAGTCTCCCATCTGAACTTGCCCGCTACAGCCACATTGACCAATAGATCTCCAGCCACATTTATAAACCTGTGTGAAAAACATTTTTAAGAGATGCAAAGCCAGAAACTTTTTTCTTTTAATCTGGAATTTACAGAAGTTACAAAAAAAAGATTTGTGGTAACAAAAAAATAAAGCAACTCCTCAGATACTTTTGGGTAAATATTACCTTTTATTACAAATATTATGGTAAAACACATTGCTAGCATTCAGCATGACATTCCACTGCAAACTTCTAAAGCTCCTCATAGGATCTGCTGTTGTCCAATAAGCTATGTGAGTTGTTGCTGTGACAGGCAGTGTCCCTGCCTATGATTTTACACAGTACAATCCTCTGTCTGCCAGTTTAGGGAAGTACTTCCCTTCCTACATGTCACCCTGCTGCTGAGGGGTGACGTAACATGTTGTGCATATTTAGTTATTCATAAACACTGCAGTTATTTCATGTCCATTATTCAGACCAGTGACACAACATGCTCTACTGTATATATTAATGTTGGACGTTGTGTTTCCTTTCTCTTTAATAATAATTACATTTATCTTTTCAGATAAAGACTACATGTTAGTTGTCATCCAACATCCATCAGAGTGATCTCCTTATGGGTATTGGCATTCCTTATTTTTATGTTCTATGTTCTTCCATGCAATTTTGTTTTTGTCCTGGAGCTGCAGAGTGAACCCACAGATCGTGGCTATTTTCAAGCATTATATGCATATCTGTGACTTGACCTTCCCGATGATCGCTGCAAGAGTAACAGTATACACAGATCATGTTCTAACCAGTCCTATATGAAATAGCTGCACCTTAGGACTTGTTTATATTTCATACAGAGTATAACCTTATTAATACACAATGTTCTTACAAAGTGCTTCTGTCTCTTTAGTTTTCATAGTAGCCCTCAGTGCATTTTAATCTATTTAATTTTTTTGTTTTTTTATAACATTTTCTCTACTGCACGGCTTTGCTACATATTTCACCAGTTGGAGCAAAAGAGTTAAATGTAATATTTAAGGTCTGAATTAAAACTGGAGACATTGTATCCACGCGTTTCTCTGTGTTCTCTCTAGATGGTGGATTATGTATGTAAATGCTCAATTCAACGCAGGAGTATGCCTAGCCATTCTGCTGCGGCACTTCACATACTGTCGTCATTCCTTTTTCTCACCATATATGGTGCCAAAATACCCGCAAACAGATGCAATCATTATCTGGTATATTGCCCTATGTGTGCTGTTAGTACTTGTTTAACCTGGCCACCATGAATGACCAAATTGGACAGTGATCCTATCATGTAGGTTCAACTGTAGGATCGTTGCATGTGTGGCTACATAAGCAAGAGGCTGAAAGCCGCACAACCTAATCGCATATACACAGCCTTATTCAAGCTAATATTTCGGGGTTTTCAACTTAAGTCCTCCTGCATCCCCAACAGGTCATGTTTTAGGAATTCCTTTCACAGTTGATTTAATCTATTTTGCTAGGTCTGTACGTATGCCTCCTGTTTTCAGACAAATCCTGAAAACATTACCTGTTGGTATTTGATGACTAGTTGAAAAAACCTGGTCTATGCTTAAAAATACAAGTATCATTACTACAGTAGATCTACTTATTAGGACAGAAATAGCTAATGTACACTTGCTAGATACAATAGAGAACACCCCTTCAATGTCCTACACTGTGTGCCCAACTATAGCTAGTAATATTGGTTGCTAGAGCTGCTGTCTGCCTCATTACTGACACATCTCCTTGGGCAGCGCCACATGTTGTGTAGCTAAAATCAAATACAGGTTATAGACAGAATAGCAGCACTCTGCTTTCACAGCATCAACTATATATTTAATTGTATGTTCCTGTACTTTCATGTATGATTGTCCAGCATCAAGGAATATGCTGGTATTCTATAAACACCAATTATTATAGGTTGCTTACATTGTATTAATAATCTCAAAAGAACAGGACATTACTGGAAAATAGATCTGAGGCATTACTGGCCAATAGTAGTATTGATTTTATAAGGTAAATATATTCTACTGCCAGCCCCCTGCAGCTTCCAGAGGGGTCTCGCTCAGTGACCACGATTAATTTTATGTGACTAATAATTATGGGTATAGAGATAAACTACCTTTGTTTAACCATAATTGATGGTCCCCTGTGGCTGTGTCTGCCACTGCCTAGAGCCTACCAGTCTGTCTTTACTGGCAGTGCACAACAAAGCATATATTAAATGCAGTATAAGAAAAGGTTGGTCCTAGAACATAGCCACTGATCCCAGGAGAAATGTCTAAGCTACTGCTGGTCTCGTAAGTGGTGGCATTGTGTATTATGCCAGGCACTTGCCAGACCTGGTTCAGTCTGGCAGTCATATATTGGATAACAAGGACCAGGTAAGACTGAGTTAACCTGACTCGCTTGATCACTATTGGCCGCTTGCCCCGTCCATGGAGGCCTGTCAGTGAGTCAAACACTCAACCAATATGGTGGAGCGGAGCTGTGGAGGATTTTTGTCCCTGCACTGCAGCCAGAGGTTAGATACTGTTACTGAGGCAGCACACCATGAGTTGGCTGGCTGGGAACATTTCTTGGCATTACTAGTAGTATTTGCTCCAAAATCATGCAAACATCTTTGAGCGCTGCATACACAAACAGCCTATAATAAGCAATAACTGGTTTGAAAACCTCTGAAATGTGTTATCCTAGTATTACATAGCGAGAAGACCCTATATCCTAGAACATATACAAATTATATTTGTAATTATTAATTTAATAAAACAAACAAAACACACAGGCTATATTTTCAGACTATTGAAAAGCAATGGAAACCTCTAACCATTTACTGATGTGATGTCTGCATCCAAATTATCTTAAGGGTGAAGATATGTTTATTTTGTGTTGTAGAAAACACACATTCTACTTGTGTTCTTTTTCTTTTGCGCTGCTTTGAATCATTAATGGTGCTGCAAATAGCAAAGAGGTTAGAAACCTACTAACAACCACCTTGAGAGCAAAAGCAATATTTAAATAAACACACAAACATAATCAACCTGGCACCCACCGCACAGGGGTGCCGAGGATAGCCCCGGGCTATCATCCTGGGGTTCCCTGGAGGGGCCCCTTTATTGGGAGGGTCCCTAGCTCCCCAGGGATCCCTGGGCTGACTAGCGGCCAGGGTTAATGCTTTGGCTGGGGGTCCGGTGAAAGGGCTCACCTGGCTGTGGCATTAGCTGCCCCCCCCTGCTAGAAAAGTCCAGTGCTGGTTCTGGAAAATACAGGGGGACCCTCTGCATTTTTCCCCCTGTATTTCCAGGACCGGATTAGAGCCCAGTGCTGGTTGCGCAGAATACGGGGGACCCCTACGTCGTTTGTCCCCTGTATTTTGGCAACCAGGGTTGGTACGGACTAGCCTGGTGCTGGTTGTGCTTGCATACGGGGGGCACGCCGTTTTCTTTAAAAAAAAAAAAAACACACTTTTTCATTTATTTTTCACAGATGGACAGTTGGTTCTCACTGAACCATCCCTGCATCTGAGCTTATTTTATAACAGACAGATGCATGCATCACGGATCTCCACATGCGTGCTTCAGTTTTTGTTTTGTTTAACATATGATGCCGTTCAGACGCACGATTCATCGCATGGTGAATAAACATGGCATGATCGGCATACGAATACGACGGATCATATGGGCTGCACATTTGATCATAGGATACATATTAGGAGCTGCGTGAGCGCGCATCGGATCGTACTTCAAAAATACACTATTCATCATACTACACGTCGAAAATCGGACAATCGGCACAAAATCGTGCAGGTGTATGCCCAGCATAATAGTGTAGGATTGATCAGATCACAGACTAATTTAGTTCTAAATAGCCTAAAAACACACATTGTGGCTACTTGATTACCTACTAGCTGAAGTACCCGGTGTTGCCAGCGTTTAAATCTTCAAGTTAAGTTTTATTATGTGATGTCATCCAAATCCATCCAGTGGAAGGCCCAGAACAGGCTCCCTGGGTCAACTTTCTGCCCGGAGCACTCCCATCGTGAGGTCTGACCGAAACCACAACCATTCCATTAAGCATCCCAGACTAATTGCCACCCCTCTGTGAAGTTTTCATCCAAATCCACCCAGTGGAAGGCCCAGAACAGGTTCTTCGGGTCAAAATTCTGCACAGCGTACACCAATGGGAGGTCTGACCGGGAGCGCAACCCCCTAGTATGTCTTCTGGGATCCAATGTTACCACTCTGAAGTTTTTGTCCAAATCCATCCAGTGGAAGGCTCATAACAGGCTCCCAGGATCAAAGTAATGCCCAGCATACACACGGGGGAGGTACAACCGTGACCCTTATCTCCCCTAAAACTTGTCCAGAATCCAACTCGACCACCTCGCATTGGTTTCATCCCAATCGGTGCAGGGGTGTCCAAATGCATAACCGAACTAACAAACAGACCAATTAATTTTATGTAAGATTTTCTGCGGTGTCACTATGTGGTCTAATAGCTTACTTTTTTATACTAAATAATGTAAAATGTAAGATTTGGCAGCTTTACCTTGAGAGCTGTGGAAAATATTCGCCAGCAAACAAACTTCCTTTCTTCTTCATCCACTAGGGGACACTGTAGAGCATAGACTGTGCTAAGAGAGAGCTTGGCACTTTAAATATTAAAGAAGTGCGACTAGTTCCTCTCCCTCTATACCCCCCTCCAAGCTCCAGTCTTAGTTCGTGCCTGAGAGAGCTGGACGTGTTTTACAATCCTCCTCAGGGTGTTAGTTAGTTAGCGCTGCTGCGCTGAAGATAGAAGACAAGAGGACAGACAGGCAGTGGCTACACTGCCTGTCTGCGTTGATGGAACTGCCGGTGGGGACCCGCACGCAAGTGCATGCACTTAGCCTGGGGTCCCCGACTACTGAGACCTCCGTCTCCATGTAGAGGATACTGCATGCCGCTGCATGCAGCGCTCATTGGGTATCTAATTAGTCTATACCGCCGCAGGCAGCGAGCAGCAACTGTGAGTATTTCCTGGCTCCTAGACTAGCGGGGAAGCCAGGTTTATTTATTAGAGGGCGGTATACAGCAGCTGGCTGCTCCGAATAGCAGAGCAGCCCCATTGCAGACAGCATTGTGCTTCTAAGCACTCGAAGTACCAGTGTGCTACACCCTGGGTTCAATTTTCACAAGGAGAATGTATACTATAACAGGCTCATACAGTTTTGAGCATATTTAGATATATAAATAGCGCGCTTCTAGTTAATTAAGTGCCAATGCAGGGAGGCGGAGCTTAGGTTCGGAGTCCTGCAGGGGGCGGAGCTTATCTCCTTCCTCACATCGGCCCCAGCGCTTCCTTGGAAGTGTGCTGGCGGCCGTTGTGTGGGAGGTATCTGCTGTATGTAACAAAGCTGCTGCTTGAAACTGGTAAGCCTACCCTAGACTGTGAGTACAGGGTTTAGGCTGGTCAGGAGAGATAAGTATCTATAATTACTTTTATGCCTAGCGTTTCGTGGCACTGCTAGGAGCACTATTGGGGCAAGTTTGTCTCTCCTGTCTCTCTGTATCCCAGTTTCTTCTGTTGACCTTTATTCATTACACTTTACTAGTGTGTGTGTGTGGGGTCTGTATGTATCTCTACGGTGTCTCTATGATTAGCTACCTACAAACACTATGCAAATTAGTTCTACACAGGGGCAATCCTCTTATTCCCTATTGTGTAGCGCAGATGGTGTGGTGGTTGGCATTGCTGAGTCTCGGTTCTGATCAATGACCTGCTGCGGCTCTGGCTGTGGGGAGTTTGTATGTTCTCTCTGTAAAATATTGCATCCTAGACAATAAATCAGGGATGTCAGAATCGCTGTCTTCATGGCGCAGACTACAGACCGGTACAGTGGATTGTGCCTTTAGTCCCTGCCTGGACGCCACATACACGGGTTTGAGACCCGCCCCAAGCACAGTGTTCACCGCATAGGCACTATTGGTTGATGGCATAAGAAATAAGCTGCTGTTATAGAGCTTATTCCATCAGCATAACATTTATAACTTACAGGGAGAGTAGAACGCTGTGGCTTACACAACAGCTTCTCTCTGATGTGCTGGAGGCTTCTTGAAAAGAGAGGAGTTTCCAGGTCACAATACCATGGCTCTTAACCATACCACCATTCTCAGATGGAATAGAGGTTTTATTTTATGCAATCCGCCAGCATTGCAGATACAGGTCAAGGACTCCAGTCCTGCTCCACAGTATTTCTTTCTAAAAATAAACAAAGTACATGCTATTGCATTTCCAGTTTAAGACAACAGGATTATGTTCCTTTGTCAGCTTGGGTACATCCAGACAAATTTCCGATGTCCCGGTGGTTATTATCTTTTTTTCTCTTTTTCATGCATAGCAATATATCTTGGAATCCCACTTCAGTAGACACATCGGTTTCATGGCTATTTAAGAAGTCTACGCTACTGGTTCCTGGGGACATGTCTTTTAAAGACATTGGACATATTCTCTCAAGTCCATTTGTACAGAAGCAGGTGTCATACTGTAGCCTGTCATTGTAATCTGCATGAAGGTGAGTGCAGTATGAAGGAATCTGTAAAACACTTTCATTCGCGGATAGTGTTTTTCTTGTAGTGAATCTAAAGAGATGGAGGTAGATCCTCTTATATTCCGTTTGCGGCTCCTTTCCCTAGAGGTTCTTATTTAGACCCCCATTTCAGTTCTTTAGGACCATCTACTTCCCGTGTTCCATATATCGGGGCAGAGCCGCATCTACATCTACTCAACATGAGGTTTGGTCCACTATTAATCCTAGTACAGGATAGGTTTTCCTTTCACTGGGGGACCCCAAGTGGGCACGAGTCTATAGGACTTCAGAGTAGTATGGACGGTATCTTGTACGGATGTTTGGGTCCGGAGTCTCATAACTAAGGATACAAGCTTGACTTTTTAGTCTTCTTCTCTACCTTGGTTTTTTTTTACAGGTGTGCCTGTTTCCAACGACAAGAGTATCATTTTTCAGCAGACTATACACTACCTTTTATCCTTGAGAGTGGTGGTCCCGGTTTCCAGACATCACTCCAGAAAGAGTTTTTACTCCAGTCTGTTCGTAGTTCCAAAGCTTTTCGGATTGGTCAGACCTACTCTGAAAAGGTAGAATCTCAATCGATTCCTAAGTATTTCAAATCAGGATAGTCCCTTCAATTTCGGATTGCGATCTGCCTCACCAGACGTTTCTGAGATTCGTATTTAGGATCTCATTTCCAGACTTACTCTTTTGCTTATCATCAGTCCTCAGGTTATTCACATAGCTCAGGACAGTGATGACGACTCTCCTTCGGAAACAGAGAATTACTATTATGTCTTTCCTGGACGATCTTCTGCTGTCGGCCCAATGACTCGCGTATCTTCGTTGGGGTTGTTGCGGAATTTTCCAAGTCTCATAGGCTTCAACGCAGAGGTTCAGGATATGATCATGGATACCTTATGTCAGAAAGTTTTCCTTCATCAGGTAAAAGCAATTTCCTTTCAGGAAACTGAGGACAGTCCTTTTGTCATCATCTGATATCTGTGCATGTTTGCATTCGACTCAGGGTGTCAAAGGCTTTTTCCTTGCGGATTATTTCTCCCCATGGTTTTTCCGCTAGTCCTTGTCTCTGTGTACAGGATCCCATCATTTCCTTCACCATCGGGTAAAGTTAAGTCCCAGAACTCTGATAACCCTTCTCTGGTGGTTGAACTCGATACTCCTACTGGATGGAAACATTCGGAGTGTGGGATGGGACTCTTTTTCACCACAGACACGAGTCTGAGAGGATGTGAAGTGGTCGTTCAAGAGCAGCATTTCTGCGGCCACTGGATATCACTGGAAACGAATCTGCTAATAAACAGATTGGAATTGAGGGCAGTGTTCTAAGCTATTCAGATAGCAGACCTCCTGTTGAGGAGTTGAGTAGTCTGGGTCTAGTTGGACATTGCCACGTCAGTGGCGTACATTAACCACGGCGGCTTCAGACGTCGTGCGGCTTTTATAATAGTAAGCCGGTGTATAACTTGGGCAGGAAGGATTGCAATAGCAATCTCAGCTATCTTCTTTCCAGGTGTAGCAAATCGAAAAGCAGAATAACTCATCCAGCAGAAAGAAGCGCTACTCCCGCAGGGTTGTCACCACTGGTGAGGTATTCCCAGGTCGACCTCATGGCTTCCAGCCGACGACATCTACTGACTTCCTACGGCTCTAGGAAGAGAGACCCAGTGGAAGTGGACGCATTGTCTGCACTGTGGTGGTTCAATTTTGTATTTCTGTTTTCTCAAGTTTCCTCTTCTCCCTCAGATTCTACATCGCATCATAAGGGAGTAGATCAAGGTTCTATTGGTGGCTCCCTATTGGCCTGGCAGAGCTTGATATTCCAGCCTTCAACTTCTGCTGATCGACAATCTGTGGCCACTGCCTCTGAGAGACAATCTCATACTACAAGGTCCTTTTGTCTATCCAGACTTCAAGCGGCTGCGTTTGATTGTGTGGCTATTAAAATGGCTATTTTGAGACAAAGGGAGATCCCATCCAGGATTAGCCCTACTAAGGGTAAGAAGGTACTTCTACCCATTACCACCGTAATTGGAGATCTTATGTTTCTGGGTGTGAACATAGCGGAGCTCCTCCTACAGATTTCACCCTAGTTGGATTTTTTTTTTTCTGCAAGCACAGCTAATCTGCGGTTGGGTTCGCTGACGGTTCAAATTTCAGCTCTGAAGGTTTTCTTCCAGAAGACATTGGTCTAGCATACCAGAGGTACAGGTTTTTCTACTTTGTGTACCTCGGTTACAACCACCCTTTGTTCCTCCTGTGGCTACAGGGGATTTGGGTCTCATATTTTCTTTCTTACACCTTTTGTAATTAGTGGAGTTCAAATAACTTTCATGGAAGTTTACGTTTCTTCTCACACTGGCATCAGCCAGGAGGGTGTCGGATCTGGGTGCTCTATTCTGTCCTCCTATCCTGTCATCCTCCAGATGGGATATTTTAGGAGGATAGAGCGATACTCCGTACAAGAATTAATTTTCTTTCGCAAGGGAGGTTTCAGCTTTCCACATTAACCAACTTCTTGTGGTACCGGTTCTTCCACGACACTCTCCTTTGTCAGGATCCTTGGCTGTTGTTAAGGCTTTTCGTTTTTATGTGGTAGGGCCTGCAGCCATATGTAAAACAAACTCTATTTGTTTTGTATGATGCTGTTCATACTGGTTGGCCAGCTTCAAAACAGTCACTTGCCCCCTGGATTTGTCTGCCTATCAGTTAAGCGTATATGGCCTCTTCTAGGGAGCCTACGTTTTCCTATTACTCCGCCTCTCGCTCCGTAGATTCCTAGAGGGCGTCTGCTTACAGGGTTTTTCCTTGGAGTTATTTTGCCGTGCGGCTACTTGGTCTGGCCAACATTTCTTATTATTTTTTCTTATAAGATTTTACATGTTTGTGGCCTCTGCAACGCAGGACGGCCGTTCTGTTTGGCAGGGTTCTCATCGCTTCCCGCCCGTAATGGGAGCTCTGGGACGTCCCTACTTTCTATGCTCTCCAGTGTCCCCTAGTGGATGAAGGAGAAAACAGGATTTTGGTACTTACCGATAAATCCCTTTCTCCGATTCCATAGGGGACACTGGACGCCCACCCTGCGCTGTTCCTTCCTGCCAGGGCTGGGGTCTTTTTCTGTTATGTCTGTCGTCCGACAGATATCTTATCAGAGTCCAATGATTTGAGGTCTCTGGTTGTGATACTATTTTACAACCTTCTCCTATGTTCTGCGTACTTGCTTCGCCTCCCCCTTTCGGTTTGTTTTTTCTCAGTTCTCATCGCGCAAAGTTTTCTAAGACTGAAACTTGGAGGGGGGTATAGAGGGGGAGGAGCTAGTCACACTTTTTAATATTTAAAGTGCCAAGCTCTCTCTCAGCACCATCTATACCCCACTGTCTATGCTCTCCAGTGTCCCCTATGGAATCGGAGAAAAGGATTTATCGGTAAGTACCAAAATCCCGTTTTATATTATATATATTACCACTGTTCTATGCAAAGATTTCTTTCTTTCAATGTCATGGTCACATCAGCAAGTTGGAGCATTTTAACTGGAGAACTAGGGGGTACATTTTCTAAGTGTTGGCTTGTATCCTGAAATTAATAATGGCACTGATATTAAATGCAACCCCTGCACCCTGTGTTTTGCTTATAATATCTGTGTCATTTTAAATGTAGATGCGGTTTAGTAAATGTACCCCTAAGTGTCTATGGTACCTGTAGTGGAGATATACTGTTTGAGTCGTAACTAGAGTTTTTGGTGCCCTGGGCAAGAAAGATTATTGGCGTCCCCTCCTCCCCATTTTTCAAATAAGGACATAAGATGTGTGCCCAAAAAAGGGGTGCGATCCCGTTGTACCACTGTTATCAAGGTGTCACTGCTGAATACAGTGTGTATCTGATGGCTGCAGTGATGATGCACAATAATTATGCAGGATAGATCTAGATGTAGGAGAGCGCTGGTGAAGCTGCGCCTGAAGCAGGATTTCTCAATCAGAACAGCTGTGCACAAGCCTAGAGCCGACAGTGTGGATCACCGGCTGAAGGTATAGAAAGCGTGCTACATATAGTGTATTTGTGGTAAATATCAGCGGCGGGGAGATCTGTGTATGTACCCTGCACCAGCAGCTGAACTCACTGGCAAAGGTGTGCTGGTAACACCTGGGTCTGGAATCAGTGGCTGTGTTCAGGGCTGCCATCAGAAATTGTGGGGCAGTTAGCTCCATGTGTAAGGTGTCTTCCTGCCATGTGAGAGGTGATAGGTTTGAGTCTTAGGTATGACAGCATGTAAAAATGTGTGTGTTAAATAAAAGAGAATGTGACCATCCTCAGCAGAGCTGCCAACAGCTCTGCCTGGCCCAGATACAGGGAGGAAACGTGGCTAAGGGGAGTGCCGGTGTCCAGGGGTGGGGGCTCAATCTTCTCTCTAGCCCAGCACACAGCGTGACAGTAGCATGTGTGCTGGGCTGGGGGGAGAGGCTGCTGCAGCAGGGAGTCCTCTCTCCCTACCCAAAGTAAAGTTTGGGTGGCGGGGATTTGGGCTGCAGGACCGGGGCTCCTCCAATGGGCCCAGGTAAATGGTACCCACTCCCCCCCCCCTTTCGGCGCCCCTGTATGTGACTGAAAGTGCTTGGGGAGGTGGCCAGGTAGGAGATAGGGGCGGCCAGGAAATGCTGGGGATAAAAGTAATGGAAGCTACAAGTGAGAATGATTATAAACCGCAAAAAGAAAATTGACAGACCCAAGCAGCGCTCCCTGCCCTGCGGTGTCCTGTGCCATGACATATGTCAAACCACCCTAGTTAAGGACCTGGAAACTGACATCGAACTGTGAAATACATTGCTTATGGACACCACACAGTGAGAATACTATTGATTTTATATTCTTATTAGTTTTAATTTATTGTTTTTATCATTCAATTGCTATTTCTAATGTTATACAGTGCAGTTTTAATGTATCTTCCTATCATAGGAGCACTTCATTCCAGGATCCACCAGTGTATATATTTTACAATTTGTCCATTTTAAACACAGTAGTTGTTCATACGGTCTGTCCACTTATTGGAGTTTTAACACTCTAGGACAAGGATTTCAATAATGAACATTTCGACACTTACTTGCAATAGTGGACATTAATTTTTGCTATAGCTCATTATAATATTTGGGTAAAAAGATGTTCCTGAGTTGGTTTGAGATTTTCCAATTATAAATTATTGGCATAGTCCGTTATGGGAGCTTATTCTCTCCTCCAAGGTTGTAGTTTATTTACCCACATGTATCCTGAAGAAGCCAGCTATGTACCCGTGTTACATAAGGCGAATTTACACTCAGAAACACTTAAGGGGCCTATCCATTAGCAGATGTTTTTCTGAGCGATGAAAGACAAGATATCCCTTGAAAATTCCGGTTGCTGTGCTGAACGATATCTGTCATGTACATGATAGATTTTGGCAAAGTAGAAAAAGGAGGGGGGTTTAACCCCCTATTGTTCCTCATCACACTGAATAATACTTGCAACAATATATGAAGACTATATGTTCATAGAAATTCAGAGATATTGGCTGCATGCATTTGCAAATACATGGGAAGCTGCTAGGCCACGTCACGGCTTCTCTGTCACTAGCAGTCCCTAACACTAAGGGGTTCACGTCTGGGGCGCAGGACCCCCCAGGGGGCATCATGTACATGATAGATATCGTTCAGCACAGCAACCGGAATTTTCAAGGGATATCTTGTGCTGAGGAACAATAGGGGGTTAAACCCCCTCCTTTTTCTACTTAGTATGACCCCTCCCTTTCATGCACCTGATTAGTACTGCTAGATTGATTGAGCAGCTGCCATTTTTGTCAGATTTTGGCAAACGAACGCTATCCCATGACATCATTCAGGGAGTGGATTTTTTTCTCTGCAGCGCTCTGTAGCTGCTGCTAATATCTTTCGTTGTTTCGTCATTTACTGCATATAAACTGTCAGATATTTCTAATATCTGGCAGTGATATGCGATAATTGACCAACATGTTGGAGAGATGAAAGATTAAATTTATCGGCCACGGGAGTGCGCATCTGTCATCGTTCAGGGCCTATCCATAGCAGATAAATAGAATGATATATCGTTCTATCGATCTGCTAATGGTTAGGTCCCTTTACACCCACCCAGGTCATAAGCACAAGAAAAGCTTTTTTAACATTTGTTTTGATAGCAAAAAAACTCATGCCTATTATGTTTGATTTAGATAATAAAAAAAACATAGTACAATATGCACAAATGTTTAATTTACAAAATAAAGTAACAAAAAAAATTATATAATATAGATGCTGTCAATTAAGAAAGCACCAATCAGCCTTACTGTACTGACTCTGCAGGCTTTACTCATTTGAGTTGACATTGTACATAATCTGGTAATGTTAACCACTGCACTTACTCATGGGTGTTCAAAAGCAAATTTTCATAGAAAGTAAGTAACTAAGGTGTTAGACACAAACCAAAAAGATAGCATAGTATTTTTGTAAATAAAATTAACAAACTTGAAAAGAAGGAAATCATTGCAAACTTGCACAGCACTAATCCCATGCAGATGAGGCTGGTCATGCATTAGTCCAAGCACTTCGCATTGTACAACTTGGAGATATGGGGGAATACAGGGCCTGATTCAGAGCCGGACGCTATTTGCGCTCGCTCGTTCAGAAAAAGGGCTATTTAAATTGAGCGCTCGCTCTTTGCGGTCTGTTGACGCCTCTATGTCTGAGCGAGCGAACGACACATGCGCTCGCTATTTTGTAAAGACGCCCCCTGGCCGCTCACATCCTACGTCATCTCCACTATTTATTTGATTAATCGAGTACATCGAAAGGCGTCTGAACTGCTCGCAGTGCTTGTGGTTGGATTTTCCTACCTCAATCATGCGAACAGTTCAGGCTAAGAAACAACCTGCTTTGTTAATTATACACACCCTTAAAACGCCCGTTTTGACCGTTTGGCACGCCTGCGTTCGGATCTCCACTCCCCGTTTTCAAGCACCTTCCCCTGTTACCACCCACAAACGCCTCATCCTGTCACTCAAATTATCAGGCACTCGCTATTTTGCGAGCACTCGATTTCCGACCACAATGACTGGTATGCGCATTATGACCCATACGCATGCGCAGATGTGCGAACATCGCTCGGAGCGAACGAGCGGCTCTGAATCAGGCCCTCAATTGCGGGTTTTTGCTATTCATTTAGGTGACTGAAAATGGGATGCTGTGAAAATGGCTCCACTGTGACTGGCATGGCAGGTTAGATTCAGCTAGGCAGGGAAATGTGTTGTCGGAATACAGCGCTGATCTGTGCATAATAACAGCGCTTGTAATAGATAAATAAAACACTAATAACATTATTTTTTTAAATTAGGCATATTGGGCTACATTTATTAACAATGCATAACCCCTTTAGCGCTCACGGGACCTCACCAGAGGGGTAAGTATTGGTAAATACAAGTGGATTTTTTGTGTGTATTACAGTGATACTAAACGAAAAATTCAGCTGGTGTTTCCCTTCATTGACAAATGGGGGCCATTATTAGATAAGAAATCTGTTAAAAAAGCACATTATTAGTTAGGGTTATTTGTTAACAAATAATGTGCTCTATTTACTAATTTCTTAACTAATAATGTGCATAATTTTATGCTTTAAGGGCCCATTTATCAATAATCACAATGTGATCTGGGTGTAATATTTGCAACCAAAATATCATTGTTGTATGTGAGAATATCGCCCAAATGTATTATTATTATCCTTTATTTATATGGTACCACAAGTGTTCCGCAGCGCCTTACATAGTACATAAAACTAATAAGTGAACAAAAAAAACAAACAAACAAGTAACTTATAGTACAGTGAAGGACATTATATACATTGCTGCAATAGTAATTAAAACACTCACAATAAGCAGCAGGGAGTTGGCAGAGACGTGTTAGGTGCCCTTATGAGGAGTAAGGAGTAGAAGAAAATGTAAAGAGAAGCACATGAGGGAAGAGGTCCCTGCTTGTGAGAGCTTACATTCTAAAGGATCAAATAGCGCTCGCAAAGACAGGAGCTCCGAAAGGAGCCGGTCCCTGGGATGTGCTTTGAGTGAAGTGACCACATCAGCGGTCTCTTCACTTCTGTGTTGTGTCTCCTGCACATGAGCTGTCTACTGGCCACACATACGAATGGCCAATGCAGGGTAGGGCTCCATTGGAACCCTCAGTGATATCTGCAAAGTGTAGCCCATAGGCTACAGCAGCACAAAACCATCTTCAGATGGCAATACCTGCGGGGGGCCAAATTCCGGAATGGTTCACATCACGCAGCTTGCTAATTCTAACTACATTTGCAGCCCCCATAGAAATGGGTTGGGTACGGGATCCCGGCAGTCAGAATCCCGACGCCGGCATCCTGATAGGGTACTTACCAGCTGTTGTCAGTATTACCCTAACCCAACCCCTACCCCTTATCCCTCCCTCCTTGCACCCTAAATCTAACATCCCCCCTATAGCTTAACCCTCCCCCCCTAATGCTAACCCTCCCCCTAGCCCCACTACCTACCGTCGGGGTGCTGGCATCCACATAATCTGTTTGAAAAGAAAAACATACTTGCTCTGGTACTCTGTTCTCCCCGTAGACATCCACGTCTTCAGCAAATAAAAAAAATGGATTATCCCGAGCCCACGGACAGGTACCGTCCTTTAAGGAACGAGGGGCTCAACCTCTGCACTTCTTATAAACATGCTTTAGCTGAGCGTTACCTAGCAGTTCCCATCACTGAAGTCAATGGTGGGAACAGCTCATTGGCTGAGAGAGGCGGAGGGCCACCAATGAACGCTCAGCCAAAGCATATATAGTTCAGCCTACTATGCAAATTCTGTTGTCCCTCCCCTGTGAGGGAACAATAATATGACAGAGCCTGGCAGATTTTATGGAAAAAAAAATCTGTGGGTTGTGATGAAATATCTGTCAGTGTATTGCTGCCCATCCACTACACGACATAGAAACGACAGCACGATTACGACATTGTAATCGTGCTGTCGTTTCTATGTCTGTGATGTGCCTACACTGAAAGAGCAGTCGTTATCGTCAGGTTGACCAGCTTGTTTGCCTGATGATAAATGTCCGATAAGACCAGCGTGCACGCGTATCACTGATCGTATTAGACTTAAACTGCACGATTTGCAGGCGATTATCAAGCGATTGAGCGATAACGACGATCGTTATCGCTCATTCGCTAGGTTTAATCGCCTAGTGGATGGGCAGGCCAAGATATCTGATGCTTTCAGCATGTCAGAAAATTGGTCTGTCGGTCTGACAGATGGAATCGGTATGATTTACCGCCGGACCCATGCCCGGCGGTTGGAATCCCAACAGCGGCATCCCAGCAGAGGAGGAAATCCCGATCATCCTACAGTGAGTATTGACTAACCTATTTCTACCCCCTAACCTTCCCTTAGGGGTGCCTTACCCTAACCTTCCCCCCCAGTGCCTAAACCTAACCCCCCCTTTCCCGCTGCTTGAACCTAAGGGGGGTGCCTAACCCTAAGTCCCCCTTGGGAACCCTAAACCTAACCTCCCCCCCGCGGCTATCGGCGCCCGGCGTTCCTTCGATCGTGATGTCGTGCGTTGGGCTCCCAGCGTATGTCTAATGACAGGCGTCGGCATATCGACGCCTGTCTTTAGACCCTTGCTGGGATATGACAGTTGGGAAGCCGGCTGTCGGGATTAGGTCTACCGACTTCCCGACTGCATACCTGACAGATATTTTTATCTGACAGTATATGCCCAGCATTAGTGGTAGGTATAATCAATCTGTTTGTTCTTCTAAATATGTGTTTACAAACAATAATAGCACTCCCACGTATAATTAGGCAACAACAAATTTGTGTTAAAAAAGAACAACATTCATTAAATGACATAACATAATCACTAGTGTAAAAACAATATATTACATGCATATAAATAAATACATGTACATAAGAAAAATATATGTAAACATAAAGTAATAATAACCATCACATATATATATATATATATATATATATATATATATATAATTATTTTATGTGTGTGTATGTATATATATATAGTGTTCCGTTTATATGTGTGGAGCTAAACTGATACTGTGTACTGTGCTGGGCCAGTATGATTACATCGGCTAAAACTAGCAGGCAGACAATCAACACTTAGGGGCCTATTTTCATAGTTTTTTTTTTTTTATATATATAAAATTATGTAGAAACTGCAGTTTCTGTATAATTGTGTGAATTGTTCCTATGTACTAATAGCACAATGCAGGAGATTTTCTGGAAATCTTCGGCAGTGTGCTAATTACCACTGCAGATCGCAGTCCCCATTATTATCAATGGGGACTAAGATCTGGCTCCTATGTACCTACCAAACTCCGAAAAGTTACACTTTTGGGAGTTTGGCCCTAGTAGTTTACACATACTTACCTACTCTCCCAGAAGTGTCGTGAGGCTCACAAAGTTTCGGGGAGCCCCCCGCACCCCTAGAAGAGTATTCGGATCTCCTGCATGCCATGAATTTTCTATTGTAATGGGAAGGATGAGGAGATAATTTCCGTGAATCGCGGCTCCGTATGGAGGAAGCAGGGCTAAATGATGCAACGTAATGACATAGGAATCTGGTCCCGCCCACCCAAAGTGGCCACCTGTGTCTGCTCTCCCGGCATCTCACAGGGAGCAAATAATAAAAGTAGGTAAGTATGAATTTACACCATCTTCAGATGGTGTAAACTGCTTTAAAGCCTATGGAGGCTTATGAACAGGAGACACTGACACTGTGCATGTGCAAACGTTAAAGACTTCTACAAAACAACGTGCATGGGAGATCAGTTACCTCAACTGCTGTCCCTGCGAGTTTCCCTTACTACATAGTAGGGATATTTTCATTGCAGAAGAAAATATCCACCACAATTATTAATACATAGACACCTTAATATTAAATAGTTTTAATTAACTGGGTTAACAATGGGTAGCTGACAAAGGTAATCCAGCAAAATAAAATGTAAATGGGAAATTACTATAAAAGTATTTTATCTGTTGCCTGAGTCTGCATAGGCCTATATGGTAAATACAGCCCTAGTGCCATGATACCAGGCCTGATCACAGTCAGTGCATTAGCTCCACAGAAGATTCCCATAAGAAAATTTAAATATACTGTACTGCTAGAGAAAGTGGATATACAATCGTTTTATGATGTAATTAGATTTTAGTTTGAATCTGCAATTCTGCAACTACAGCATAAATACTGTCATTGAATTTAACATGCCATTAAAAAAATGATATACTATTGAGACCATCATGTACCTGGACTACATCATCTAGATGTGGGTGGACCCCTGTCTGGCCTCATATGCTGCCTCTATAGACACTTTCCATCTTTAGAAATGTAAATTGTAAGAAAGGTCTTGTGGGGCAGACGTGTGTATGAGGAAGCATGGAACGGCTAATTTAGATTACCATCTAGCAAGAAGGCAAAACTGAGTGCCCCGTGTGAGGATCGAACTCACGACCTTCAGATTATGAGACTGACGCGCTACCTACTGCGCTAACGAGGCTCTGTACGTTTTGTCATCGTCGACATTATGATTACATAAGTGTGTAGAAAGGTAACTCGTTTGTTTTCTATTATAACGTGTTTCTCAATACTGTTTTCACAATCAGACAGAATATATTATGTTTATACAATGTCCAGTGACACATATGCGGATAACAAATATTACTTGATGCCTTCATACATGCATGTAACTGAACATTTGCTTCAATTTTAGAAATAGCTACCTATATCTATGCTTAAAAAAAATTCCGGCAGCATGCCTATAGATATAATATATAAATCATAACCTAGCAGAGAATCAGCACTGTATGGGAATGGCCTCTAGGTGGCATCCGTTGCGCGAATGTTTTCTAGACTCCCCCTTTATGACGTCATACAATTGGTTACATTGTGTCCGCACAGAGCAGAGTGATAAGCACAGGCAGTGTCACATCACATTACAGAGAGAGAGACAGAGGAGACGATATATCGTGTTACAGGGGTCCGGCGTGTAACTGGGAGGTAAGGATTGGGGAGAAGGAGAAGCTGGGGAAGCAAGTCTGAAGAGCCCGGTCGTACATAAGTAAAATCGGGACTGACAGACCCAAGATGCCGTCAGAGCGGCCCTTTAAACACAGGAGGAGCTTTGGTAAGTGCCTGAACCCTAGTGGGTGAAATCTATATTTATATTATTTCTTTCTGTAGTGTTGGTTTAGGAACAACAGCTGGCTACTGAGTAAACAGAGCACTCTCTGACTCTTTTCTAACATTGTGTGGTCAAAGCACTGGACCTTGGATACAAAACCACAAGTCTCTTGTTATTCTCTGGGAATCTGCAGTCTTGAGATCACTGGTCATTATATAAAACACCCAAACTGTCTAACTGACTCTGCCTGTTAACCTGCTAGATGGATATAAACTACATAGAAAACAGCACTATCCTGTATAACTTACAGTCAAAATACAACTGGACATCACCATAAATATATATAATATAAATAAATATCACTGGACATCACCATAGATATCATGTAACTGCTATTTACATTATATTTATGGTGATGGCCAGTGATATTTATTTATATTATAATTGTGGTGATGTCCAGTTGTATTTTGACTGTAAATTTTACTAAATACATATCACTGGAAATAGCCTTCTTTGTTCCTGTCCTGATAATCTGCAGTCAGAGGACAATAACATGTAAACTTGTGCGTATGTATGTATTTATTTGTGTTCTTTTTAGAAGAACTGAGTGGTATATTTGCCATGAAGAAGTTAATATTTATTGTCATCACTGGTACAATAAATATACTGAAGGTCAGAATGTTTTCACCCAGTCAGAGATAGCTAATAACAGGTGCTGCTTGCGTCACATGATGTTTATCCTCTTGTCATTCACAATTTTCACATCTGTTGTGTTTCCTGTGATTCATCAGTTATGGAATCTGGAGCAATCCCTTTAAATTGAATCTATTTGTGTATGTTCCATCCTGGAACTCTGTACCAACCACCTGTCATGCAGTGGCAACATTTCTATTTTATTTGTCCATAATTTGGTTAACCCAGATCCATCAGTCTGATTAAACATAAAATAAAAAAAATATATTTTTAATAAGTACAGTATTTCTATAAACATGCAAGCAGGGCCCTCTACCCCTTTCACACTGCCAGAAAATAACCCGGGTTATTGCACATGAACGCGCAGCAACCCAGGGTACTGTGCAGTGTGAAAGGGCCCATTTGAAATAACCCAGATTGAGCGAACCGGCATTTCAACTCTGGTAACGAGCAGGGATGAACACGTGTTCAACCCGGCTCGCAGTGCAGTGTGAACGGGTAACCTGGGTCAAGGCAGTCTGAAAGGGGTCTCAGCCGGGTCGCACACGGGATCCAAACGTGTACAAAACCCGGGTGCGAACTGGCATTCGCGATGTGAAAGGGGTATTACTCTTTTGTCTGTCTATTATGTATGAAAAACCGCACTAATGAATGTTATAAATAAGCAGCTCAATTCACAACATATATGTAGAAATCTGGTAATAATAGAGCGCTTGTAGGTGTCTGTTAAAATAAATAAAATCAAATGTGTAGACACCGTACACTTGGAACTGAGAGTATCGTCACAGCATCATTAAGCAGACGGAGCGGACAAACTCAGAGTGAACCAGCCGGCAGCAAGTGAAGCACTGCACGGAAGGTAGGCAGTGATAGGGATAGCCAGATTGTACTATATCATCTCAGTCCGGCTTCTTAGTTGGCAATGTCCACATTGGCAAAAGCAGCTATATAAACATCTTTTGCAAACTAATACCCCTTTTCCACCAAAATTCCGGGTCTGACCCAGAGTTGGAACAGGAGGCCTGATTCAGACCCGGTTGCGAGCGCTGAGCGCTCGTAACCGGGTCGATGGTGGCCCAGAGCGCATGCGCACGATGTGTGCGCATGCGCGAGACCCAGATAGCAACAGGCAGTCCGTCGCTCCAGGTCTCGTACCAATGGGGGCGTGCTGTCGATGTTGAGTGGCAGCACGCCCCCTTTGGTGGGCGGGCCGGGGGGTTGGCTTCCCAAACGGAGGCGTTCCCATGTGAATGCCTACCGTTTGGGGCCGGCCCCACTGACATCACAAGTCTACCACAAGGGTCTCGTCGCAAGCCCGATGGTCGCGATGGTCTTGACCATCGCGACTATCTTCCTGGCTGCTCGCTATAGCTGTGGGTGGTCACCCACAGCTATGCGAGCGGCCAGGAGGCCGTTCTAAAAAAAAAAAAAGACCGGCCCTGATTCAGAGCGAGCGCTCTGTCAGAGCGTCCGGCTCTGAATCAGGGCCCGGGTTCCTATCCAGATCAGACCCGGAATTTAGCCGGCGCCAACTCGGGATATTCCCGAGTCGGCGCCGCTCACACCGCAGTCGGGTCTGCATAGACCCGGCTTTTCCAGCGTGAAAGTGGACACTTGGAGATGACGTCATCTCCAAACGCCACTGAAGCCAGACCAATCGGCTGGCTTGCGGTGCACTGCAGGTCATCGTGACCCGGAGTGCGCCGTACACACAGCAGGTTTCACGGTCTACGCCCGTGTTAAACCCTGCTATTTACTTGGGTTGGATTGTCGGGTCACTCGACCCGGCGATCCAACCCTCACCCCTTTTACACCACGGAGCTGCCCGGGTTAACCCTTCGATAACCCGGGTTTTAGCTTCGGTGTAAAAGGGGTATTACCTATTTTATTTCACAGGTATTGCGCTGCACAAGTGCTCTATTATTACCAGATTTCTTTTGTCTGTCTGTTATTATTCAGTCTTGTTTTACTACCGTTTTGTTCCCAATTGTAAAGCACAACTAAACGTCTTCGCACTATATAAGTAAAGTAAGTGTTAATAAATAATAATAATAATAATAATAATAAATTCCAGTGTCAGAAAATGGTAAAACAATGATATAGAAGTGCTAGTCTTACTTACTAACAGAATGGGTACATGTATAGTTGATTCAGCTATCACCTGGTATGTTTATCACCAACTAGAAATTGAGAGACCACATTTTCTGGATTCTATATAAATGATCTCCTGTATAATAATTAATATGAACAATGTTGTCACTACCACCAAAGCAGCCCATAGGGTTGTTATAGGGCCCAGCAGTGAGAGGGGCAGTAGGGACCGCATTGTACACTGAGCATGCTCAGGGGTTGGTCCCAGACGTAATTCTTTGCTTATGTGCCAGTCAGCATGCTTGCTCAGAAGTGCAGAGTGGGCAGTCTTCCCCAAATTATGCTATGGGGCCCATGGATTAAGTGTAACACCCCTGGATATAGAGCTGGTTTCTAGCTGTTGTGGAGCGACAGGCCACAATATTCATACTGGGATTTGTAGTTTCACAACAGCATGAGAACCACAGGTTGCATACCTACTTGTATACTTTATTATGCTGCCATATCACATTTGTTTCCAGTCTGTTTACTTCTATCCAAGTCTGTCTGTACATGGTATTTGTAAGCTATAAAGTGTAATAACAACAACTTATTTAGCAATGATATAGAACAGTAGCATCTTCCTAAACCTGAAGTCACTGTATATGGTATTGTGCACTATTGCAGTGTTTACACCTGAGTTATACACAGAAGAACGTGGCTCCTATCCAGAGCATATCCTTCCTGGAGCAAACAGTACGCCCTGCTCCCTTCCTCCACACACGGCTATATTAGTCTATGGCTTCACTGACTGACTTGTTTTTAAACATGAGCTGTACTACATTTTAACCCATTCTAATCTAATCTATGAGCTTTCTTATATCATGGCTCTTCATTATTGCATATTGTCAGGACAGGTTTACATTCCTGTATTTGTAAGTCACTTTTATGACCCTCCTGGTAGCCATTATACAGACACATTTACTAGTTATGCAAAGTGAACACAGGGGGCAGTATAGGAACACTTTTATATTTATTTTATTGTCTTGTTTCTTTGTTTAGTTTTTGTCTTTGCATGTCACTTATATTCCTATACGGTAGTAGATAGATGGACAAGAACATATGGTGTGCACGTTCACTGATAATGCCTAGGGCGCTGTAAATCTATACAAGGTGCTCGGTAGTGGAGTCTTGATACAAATACTTCTTCTAAGCTAGTATATTATTTGTAGTACATATGTTATGTGTGAATAACCATCAGAAATATTTTATTGATGGGACAATAGAAATCTGTGGTTACTTATCCACAGTGATGACTACGAGATGTTTCAGGCCTCATTTTGTGGCCCTTGGTCATCAGGTGAACCATGTGGGTGGAACGTTGCTCTTTCTTAAAAGTAGAAGACAAACAAAGGTTATCATAGCACCAGTAATATGTGTTCACAGAGCTGAAGCCATGATTGTCTGGGTCATGCTAATCTCTGATGAGAAAAGATCACCATTCTATTAGAAATGCCTGCAGTATATGAGGTGTGGTTATTAGCAACATTCATAATGTTGAAACCACAGTGTCGACAGTTATGATGTCCACATTGTTAAAATGTTAATAGGCAGCATGTCAACATTCTCAGAATGTAGAGTTAGGCTGTTTGTCGGGAAAATTAGGGTTAGGCACTAGGGGCAGGTTAGGATAAGACACTAGAGGGAGGGTTAGGAATTAGGGATAGCGCAGGTATACTCACCATAACACAGTTCCCTCTGATGACTCTACTGTAAGTGACGATCACATGACCGCCGGGACCCGGAAGATGCTGGGGTTAGACACTAGCGGGAGGGTTAGGAATTAGGGATAGGGCAGGTATACTCACCATAACACAGTTTCCTCTGATGACTCTACGGTAAGTGACGATCACATGACCGCCGGGACCCGGAAGATGCTGGGGTTAGACACTAGCGAGATGGTTAGGAATTAGGGATAGCGCAGGTATACTCACCATAACACAGTTCCCTCTGATGACTCTACTGTAAGTGACAATCACATGACCACCGGGACCCGGAAGATGCTGGGGTTAGACACTAGCGGGAGGGTTAGGAATTAGGGATAGGGCAGGTATACTCACCATAACACAGTTCCTTCTGATGACTCTACTGTAAGTGACAATCACATGACCTCCGGTACCTGCAAGACGCTGCAGGAGCCCCTATAGCCGTCAGGAGCAGGTAGGTCACCGCTGGCCCACCAGGGACAGTATGTCGACATTCTAACTTTTCGACATTTCATCAATGTCGACATGATCAATGTGTGACATTATGAGTGTCAACATATCATGCCACACCCCCTTATATGCATCAGAAGTAGAAACTAGAAGGATGACAGCAGTTGTTACTAAATGATTCACGGTGAGGCTATTTTAGGTTTCCTGTTACTGACAGCAGGAACCCACGATCAGATGGTGATTACGGAGGGAAATAAAGGAGAGTCTAGGAGGACAAAATGCACCTATCTCCTTAGACTATTGATTTTTCGCTTTTCTTGGTCATCCACTTCCACATAGTCTAATCTTGATGTCCCTCCTTTTTATCAGCTGAAAGATGTGCTGAGGTTCGTCAAATCCGTGAGCAACATCCCAGTAAAATCCCGGTGAGTAGCAAACATTATTACTCCCATGAAAAAACCTATGGCAGTTTAGCACAATCACGCTGTGTACACCAAATAATCTCCCTTTCTGTGTAACTCAATTACTCTCGTCTTGAATACTTTTCAAATTTGTAGTGTACTTTCATGCTTGTTCTGTAGTAAAGAAAAAAGTTTGTTGTATTCAGTACAATGCTGACTACCAACTATGAATGTATAATTTGTTTAAGCATCTGTTTGTGATGCCTCTAGGCAAATGGTGAGTAAGATTCATACAGTTCTAATGATAAAATCTGAATATATTATAAATAAATGGATGGTTTATTGCAGCTGAATCAATGTGTATAGATACACAAGTTAAAAACAATATATGTGTTAGATTGCATAAGGAATGGTTCTATCAAAGTATGAACTTCATGTATGGAAAAAATGAAAAGGTACCTAAAAAAAATTAAATATATAAGATTTAAGAAAAACATGAAAAGTGGATAAAAAAAATTATATATATATATATATATATATATATATATATATATATATATATATATAAAATAATAATAGAAAAATTAGAATAAAAAGTAAAAATTGAGATTGTTCAGCACTATGTATGTGTGGTGGAAGAAGGTTGATGTTTGTGCTCACAGTGGGCTACAAACAGCGCATCCAATGTTGTTGATGGCAACAATGTTTCTGTCCAACTTATATTGTATATACATAGTCTGCTGTCTAAAGGTGCCCATCCACTAGACGACAGGCAAAAGACTAAACGATTACGACATTGTAATCGTGCAGTCGTTTGTCTGTGATGTGCCTGCACTGAACGAGCAGTCGTTCAGTGCAGGCTCATCAATCATCTGCAAACATACTGATCCTGATGATATCGTCAGGTTGTACAACATATTTGTACGATGATAGATGTCTAAACGACCAGTGGGAGCGCGCATCGCTGGTCGTTTTAAATATTTTTGAAACAATCTGCAAACGATTATCAAACGATCGAACGATAACAATATTGTTATTGTTCAATCGCTCAATTTAATTATCTAGTGGATGGGCACCTTTAGTGACATTTATTTTCCTAATCAAAGGTTGTGCTTGAGCAGGGCCGAAACTAGTATATCTGTCACCCGGTGCAAGGCAGTAATTTTGCGCCCCTTCCCATACCTGGATTTTGTCCTTGCTCCTCCATAAGGCAGTGCACTAGTCAGTTGTCCCTGGTATAGTGACTTACATTATGCCGCACACTGTAATGCCTATTACCAAAGTGCCACTTACATATTTTCCCAACACCATTTTATGCCCCACAGTAAGACTTCTAATTGCTTTAAAATTACCTGCTCGTTGCCAGGGGGGTTTCCTGCTCGTTGCCAGGGGGGTTTCCTGCTCGTTGCCAGGGGTTTCCTGCTTGTTGCCATGGGGTTTATGCTCGTTGCCATGGGGTTTCACTGGAGACTATGCAGCTTTCTGCATATTCTCCCGGCAGTGCCAGCATTCCCGGCACTTCCGGGAACGCTATGTGCATTGCGCTGGCCTAACAGACACTAGAGGTCCAGTAGGACCTCTAGCATCTGTCTTCTCCTTGGCGGCGGCCATTTTTGGATGGGCGTTTTCAGCAGAGCCCATGGAATCTGCAGCTCCCAAGTCACCGCGAACCCCTGAGTCAGCCCCTTTTCACCCCCTGCATTCCAGCACTCGGTGCACGTGCACCTCTAGCCCCCCCCCCCCCCCCCCCCCCTTTAGTTGCGGCCCTGGCTTGGGAGTCTATGATGACTCTTCTTAAAAAATGTTCATGGTTCATATATTGCAAAAAAAGTGAGATCTTAGAAAAAAAAAAATTCTAGAGTTGCGCGCACCTCTTCCTGCGCTTCGGTATAGGCAGGAATCTGCAGTGGGTCACGGGTGGGTGTTGGTTAGGGCCCCGTTGTTGCTGCTCCTGCTCTGTGTATGTTAATCAGCGCTTGATCCTGTGCGCTGGCAGGAGCTCCGTCTCCGGGTGTTTGGTGGATGTAAATGGTCCGGGCTATGTGCGCTATTTAGCACCCAGTCCTGTACATTGGCTGTGGCTCCGTCTGTAGGTGGTAGTGCGTTCACGGAGTCCGGGCTGCATACATACACTAGTCAGCCCTGCTGGCACAGCTCGTGCCTACAGAGCTGAGTTTGCACGATGTCCCGATGTATGCTGCTTTTTCCAGGTTCTGTGACGAGTGCAGTATGCAGTGGGTGTAACTAACGCGTTTCTCCCAGTCGGGCTTCATCAGGGAGAAACACTGAAGCGCATGAAGAGGTAAGAGGTGCGTGCACCTCTAGAACATTCTTCTTTTTTTTTTATCAGAGATCTCGCACTGTTTTTTTGCAAGATTGCAATATATGAACCATGAAAATGTTTTAAGAAGATTCATCATAGACTCTCTAGCACAGGGATGGGGAACCTCCTGCTCGGGGCCGTATAAGGCCCTCTGAATCATTTGGCCTGGCCATCTGAGCTTTTTTATACTAGCCTCATCTGGCTAGCAGGGTGCCTAGAATGGCACTGTGCAGCCAGAATCTATGCAGCAGTGCCGCCTGGAGCGTCCTTCGGAAGCTTCAGATGGTCACACAGCTGCCCTTACAGTTCCCCCGAGCATCCTCAGGATGCTTCGGGCATTGCTGTAATCACTGGCAATTGTTGCTCTGCCCCCATGTGACGTCAAGCGGAGGGGACGTGGCCTGCAGCGGGCCCGCGAATAATGTTATATATATGCTCTATCACAACCTTTGATATGGAAAATAAATGTCCCTAAGACAGCAGACTATGTATACACAATATACAGTGCCTTGCAAAAGTATTCACCCCCCTTGGCTTTTTACCTTTTTTGTTACATTACAACCTGTAATTTATTTATTTTCTAAAATCTGAAGTTTATGTGATGGATCTGCACAAAATAGTCTAATTTGGTGAAGTGAAATGAGAAAAATATGTATAAAAAAAGAATCTTTATAAATAAAATTCTGAAAATTGGCATGTGCATATGTAATCATCCCCTTTGCTATGAAGCCCCTCAAAAGTTCTAGTGCAACCGGTTACCTTCAGAAGTCACGTAATTAGTGAAATGAAGTCCACCTGTGTGAAATCTAAGTGTCACATATAAGTGTCAGTATAAGCACACCTTTTCTGAAAGGCCCCAGAGACTGCAGCACCACTAAGCAAGAGGCATCACACCATGAAGACCAAGGAGCTCTCCAAACAAGTCAGGGACAAAGTTGTTGAGAAGTATAATTCTGGGTTGGGTTATAAACAAAATAATCAAATCTTTGATGATCCCCGAGAGCACCATCAAATCCATCATCATCAAATGGAAAGAACATGGTACCACAACAAACCTGCCAAGAGAGGGCCGCCCACCAAAACTCACAGTCGAGGGAAAGATGGATGGTGCTAAATACAGGGATATTCTTGAACAAAACCTGTTTGTCTGCCTGTGATTTGAGACTGGGACGGAGGTTCACCTTCCAGCAGGACAATGACCCGTAGCATACTGCTAAAGCAGTGGTTTAAGGGGAAACATTTAAATGTGTTGGAATGGCCTAGTCAAAACCCAGATCTCAATCCAATTGAGAATCCGTGGTCAGACTTGAAGATTGCTGTTCACAAGCGGAAACCATCCAACATGAAGGAGCTGGAGCAGTTTTGCCTTGAGGAATGGGCAAAAATCCCAGGGGCAAGATGTTGCAAGCTCATAGAGAATTATCCAAAGTGACTTGCAGCTGTAATTGCTGCAAAACGTGGCTCGACAAAGTACTGACTTTAGGGGGGTGAATAGTTATGCACTCTGAAGTTTTCTGTTATGTTGTCCTAAATGTTGTTTGATTCACAATATAAAGGAAAAACACAACTTCACAGTTGTAGGCTTGTTCTCTGAATGAAATGATGCACACCTTCAAACAATCCATTTTAATTCCAGGTTGTGAGGCAACAAAACATGAAAAATGCAAAGGGGGTGAATACTTTTGCAAGGCACTGTAAGTTGGACAGAAACATTGTTGCCATCAACAACATTCGATGTGCTGTTTGCAGCCCACTCTGTGCACAAGCACCACCCTTCCTCCACCACACATACATAGTGCTGAAGAATCTCAATTTTTATTTTTTATTCTAATTTTTCTATTATATATATACATACATACATACATACATACAGTCAGGTCCATAAATATTGGGACATTGACAGAATTTTCAGATTTTGGCCTCTATTCACCACCACAATGGTTTTGAAATGAAACAAACAAGATGTGCTTTAACTTTAGACTTTCAGATTTAATTTGAGGGTAATTACATCCAAAATGGGGTGAACGGTGTAGGAATTACAACAGTTTTAATATGTGCCTCCCACTTTTTAAGGGGCCAAAAGTAATGGGACTATCAACTCAAAAGCTATTTCATGGACAGGTGTGGGCTATTCCCTCGTTATTTCATTATCAATTAAGCAGGTAAAAGGTCTGGAGTTGATTCTAGGTGTGACATTTGCATTTGGAATCAGTTGCTATCGACTCTCAATATGAGATCCAAAGAGCTGTCACTATCAGTGAAGCAAGCCATCATTAGGCTGAAAAATGAAAACAAACCCATCAGAGAGATAGCAAAAACATTAGGTGTGGCCAAATCAACTGTTTGGAACAGTCTTAAAAAGAAAGAACGCACCGGAGAGCTCAGCAACACCAAAAGACCCGGAAGACCACGGAAAACAACTGTGGTGGATGACAAAAGAATTATTTCCCTGGTGCAGAAAAACCCCTTCACAACAGTTGGCCAAATCAAGAACACTCTCCAGGAGGTAGATGTATATGTGTCAAAGTCAACAATCAAGAGAAGACTTCACAAGAGTGAATATAGAGGGTTCACCACAAGATGCAAACCATTGGTGAGCCACAAAAACAGGAAGACCAGATTAGAGTTTGCCAAACAACATCTAAAAAAGCCATTATAGTTCTGGAACAACATCCTATGGACAGATGAGACAAAGATCAACTTGTACCAGAGTGATGGGAAGAGAAGAGAAGGAAAGGAACTGCTCATGATCCAAAACATACCACCTCATCAGTGAAGCATGGTGGTGGTAGTGTCATGGCGTGGGCATGTATAGCTGCCAATGGAACTGGTTCCCTTGTATTTATTGTTGATGTGACTGCTGACAAAAGCAGCAGAATGAATTCTGAAGTGTTTCGGGCAATATTATATGCTCATATTCAGTCAAATGCTTCAGAACTCATTGGACAGCGCTTCACAGTGCAGATGGACAATGACCCGAAGCATACTGCAAAAGCAACCAAAGAGTTTTTTTAAGGCTAAAAAGTGGAATGTTATGCAATGGCCACGTCAATCCCCTGACCTGAATCCGACTGAGCATGCATTTCACTTGATGAAGACAAAACTGAAGGTAAAATGCCCCAAGAATAAACAGGAACTGAAGACATTTGCAGTAGAGGCCTGGTAGAGCATCACCAGAGATGAAAGCCAGCGTCTGGTGATGTCTATGTGTTCCAGACTTCAGGCTGTAATTGCCTGCAAAGGATTTGCAACAAAGTATTAAAAAGTGAAAGTTAGATTTAGGATTGTTTAGTTTGTCCCATTACTTTTGGCCCCTTAAAAAGTGGGAGGCACATATAGAAACCCTTGTAATTCCTACACCGTTCACCTGTTTTGGATGTAATTACCCTCAAATTAAATCTGAAAGTCTGCAGTTAAATCACATCTTGTTTGTTTCATTTCAAAGCCATTGTGGTGGTGAATAGAGGACAAAATATGAAAATTCTGTCAATGTCCCAATATTTATGGACCTGACTGTGTATATGTATGTATGTATGTATGTATGTATGTATGTATGTATATATATATAAAAATTTGATCCACTTTTCATTTTTTTTCTTATATATTTGCTTTTTTAGGTACCTTTTTATTTTTTCCATACATGAAGTTCATACTTTGATAGATTGCATAAAGAATGGTTCTAACACATATATTGTTTTTAACTTGTGTATATACATTGATTCGGCTGCACTAAAATCATCCATTTATAATATATTCAGATTTTATCATTAGAACTGTATGAATCTTATTCACCATTTGCCTAGAGGCATCACAAACAGATGCTTGAACAGATTATACATTCATACTCCTATCTCCCCCTTTCCTTTGTGTGCGCCCTTCAAGACCAACCCATTTACTTTTGTAAGTGATCAAGAAGGGATCACACTGGTCTGTGGCAGCCACAAAACTAGCCCCCCCCTTACTCCCCATAAAATAGCATCGGTATCACTCCATTTTATATGGACCTAAATAGATGTTTCAAATAGACTATCCACTGAGCTGCAAGTTTAGTAGTAACATACACAGATCAGTGTGATCTGTGTATGTTACTACCTGTAATAAGAGATGGGGACCCCCCAATAAAGGGGTTTCCCCTCTCCTGAGCACCCCAGGCTTACTCTGAAGTTGGGGCTCTTCCCTGCACCCCTGGCCCGGTGGGTGCAGGGGTAATAGTGTAAAGAATAGATGAAACCTATTGTTTTTTTATAGTGGAACTACAGGTGCCAGCATGCCTGCCCTTTTGGCACTTGTGGAACTAGAAGTACCAGCAGGTGGCCGGCAACCGTACCCCCACTGTAAAAAAAAATAGTCAAAAAAACACGGTTTGTTTTTTTGCCGAGACCCGTGGAGTCTGCTGGAGAAGGGGACCGACCTGCACCAGGAGGTAGGTGAGTATTGGAATTTTGTTTTCACAGGTAAACTGTAGGAATTCTACTTGGACAGGGGGATGTGAACTTCTGGTAGAAGGTAAGCATGTGTGAGTGTGTTGGGTGTGTAATAAACTTTTAAAATCTACAGTGTGCGTGTACTGTATTTTTTTTTTAAAGTGGGGGTTAAGGGTGCCGGCCGCCTGCTGGCACTTGTAGTTCCACAAGTGCCAAAGGGCAGGCATGCTGGCAGCTGTAGATCTACAGTAAAAAAACAATAGTTTTACACTATTGACAATACTATTACCCATGCACCCACCGGCCAGGGGTGCAGGATAGAGCCCCGGGCTTCAGCGTAAGCCTGGGGTGCTCGGGTCCCCACCTCCCCTGAGATCCCCAGCTTGGGGTGTTAATGCTTTGGTCGGGGTGACCCGGTAATAGGGACCCCTGACTGTGGCATTACCCCCCCAGCTAGAACTGAGTCCGGTGCTGGTTTTAAAAATAGGGGAAAGCCCACACATTTTTTTTTTCCCCCTATTTTTAAAACCAGGACTGGCTCAGGAGCCCAGTGCTGGTTTACAAAATACTGGGGAACCCTACTCCATTTTTCCCACTGTATTTTAAGAACCAGAACTGTCTCAGGAGCCTGGGCTGGTTATGCTTTTTGGGGGGGAGCCTACTTCATTTTTTTTTTTTTTTAACATTTAATTTTTTACCAAAGCATGCTTCTATTGAGCGACATATATTCTGTTTATTTCCAAGTTTGCATCAGCCTCTGGGGCAAACCAATTGTTTTGGGTGCACGTAGCACCCATCTTAAGTGACCAGGAGCTATTCAATTGTTTTGGGTGCCCATCCCTGAGGTGCAAGCAGAAATCCTCCAAAAGTAGGGCTTTGGGGCTAGGCGCTTGTGCTGGGTGTGCCTTAACTGCAGTGTGCCTGGTACTTGGCATGGGAGAAGCTTCTTAACATGGCTAATATCTTGCAGTTTGGCGTGATAATGCAGCCGTCGCAACCTGCGCAGGGCTGGTCGCGCAAACCATTGAATAGCTCCCGTCACTTTTAGATGGTAAACAATTGAATTGGCCTCTAAGTGTCTAACTTTTATATGTGTTCCCTTATACTTTTGGAATGCATATGGCACTTACAAAATGCAGGTCTACAAACGTACCAATACACTCATAGGACTGGAGAGAAAAATGGTGGCGCAGCAGTAGCTGAGATTACCACATCTGCCACGGAGCTATCTAATGTCTAGTTCTATGAATAATTTTTATTACTTTTACATGAGGGTGTTGTGGCTAGAGATCTGTTCCTATATACACTATAAATAGGCTATGCCCTCTTGCCCACTTAAAGGTGTCCATCACAATTGTTTTTGTCATAACGCACCAAACAACCCCGACAATGAAACCGCAGAGTATTTTGGTATTAAGTTTGCCATTATTGATATAGTTCCAAAAGTTGTATTTCACTGTGTAACAGACTGACCTGTTCCGTTTCCGTATTTAGGTAATTATTGAGAGATACAAGGGCGAAAAACAACTTCCTATGTTGGACAAGACTAAATTTTTGGTGCCAGATCATGTGAACATGAGCGAACTAGTGAAGATCATCAGGTAATGACGACCTTCCCAAATATATCACAACCTTCCCAATATGAATCACATTAAACTTCCCTGTGACTATCCATGAAATATCGCTTGTACTTTTATCATGTAGTTTCTCAGTAAACAGCAGCTTAATATGTTATTGAGAGAAATTGTGCTTTTTTTATTATGAAATGTCCTCTGCATAATTCTCCCTTTTTAAAGGGTAACTGAAGTCTAAATATGTTATTATTTTTATGACCTATATTTTTATTATAAGTATTTAATTTCTTTCAACTTAAACATCTTTTGCCTTTTCCTGGAGGGTCCCTAATAGCTAGCCTAACTGCAACAGTCTTTGTAGGAACCAACGACTGTAGAAACCAATAAAGTTCAGGGTATGCGTTCAGGAAGCCGGCTGACGCAATGCCAACAGCCGGCTTCCCGATTACTGACGAGATCTCGACACCTGTCATTTTACCTATGGCGGGAGACCGCGGCCCGGCATCCCGATCGAAATGATGCTGGGAGCGGACAGCCGCGGGGGGGTTAGGTTAGGGGCTCCCGGGGGGGACTTATGGTGAGACACCCCCCGGGAGGTTAGGGTTAGGCTAGGGGGAGGGAGAGTTAGGGTTAGGCACCCCCGGGGGGACTTAGGTTTAGGCGGCGGTGAAGGGGGAGGTTAGATTTAGGCACTTAGAGGGGGGATTAGGGTTAGGCTCTTAGAGGGGGGGATTAGGGTTAGGCACAGGGGGGGAGGTTAGGGTTAGGCACCCTAAAGGAGGGTTAGGGGGTAGAATTAGATTACTTTATACTTACCTTTAGGACGATCGGGATTTCCTCCTCTGTCGGACTGGCGTTGCCGGGATTTACACCGCCGGCCATGCGGCCAGCAGTAAATCATACCGAATGCGAAGTTCAGCAAAGCTAGGGCTATTTCCATTGGGAATGTGTAGGGCTGATCTTCATCTACAATTTATGTGTCCAAAAGACCATTGAGAGTGTACTTTTATAGTTAATTATTTGTGAAGAGATACATTTTTATTTAATGTCAGATTTTTACTCTTGGTATGCATTGTTTGTTATTTTAAACTTCACATTGCCTTCCAACTTATAATAATATATATATATATATATATATATATTTTTTTTTTAGGGGTGTGCACCGGCCACTTTTCGTGTTTTGGTTTTGGATCTGGATCTTTCTTCGTGTTTTGGATCTTGATTGGTTTTGCCAAAACCACCCTTCCGTGTTTTGGGTTCTGGGTTTTGTGTTTTGGATCTGTATTTTTTTTTTAAAAAGCAGAAAAACAGCTAAAATCACAGAATTTGTGTGTTTTTCTGCTCCTATGCTATTATTAACCTCAATAACCTTAATTTCCACTCATTTCCAGTCTATTCTGAACACCTCACACCTCACAATAGTGTTTTTATATCCAAAAGGTTGCACCGAGGTAGCTGGATGACTATGCTAAGAGATACGAGTGGGCGGCACAAACACGTGGTCCATCTAGGAGTGACACTGCAGTGGCAGACAGGATGGCAGTTTGAAAAACTAGGCCCCAAACAGTACATAATTCAAAGAAAAAAAAGAGGTGCAAGATGGAATTGTCCTCCCACCCACCCTTATGTTGTATAAACAGGACATGCACACTTTAACAAACCAAACATTTCAGCGCCAGGGTCTGCCACACGACTGTGGCTGAAATGATTGGTTCGTTTGGGCCCCCACAAAACAAGCTGGCAATTAATCTGTCCCTGCACAAACTGGCTCTACGGAGGCAAGATGTCGTCCTCATCCTCCGATTCCTCACCCTCTTCAGTGTTGTGTACATCCTCATCCTCACAGAGTATTAATTCGTCCCCGCTGGAATCCACAACCACAGGTCCCTCTGTACGTTCTGGAGGCTGGTCTCCCTGGAAGAGTTGATAATTCATTTTATGAACATCATCTTCTCCACATTTTGTGGAAGGAACCTCCTACGCCTTTTGCTGACAAGGTTCCCGGCTGCACTAAACACTCTTTCGGAGTACACACTGGAGGGGGGGCAACTCAGGTAAAATAGAGCCAGTTTGTACAGGGACCTCCAAATTGCTTCTTTTTCCTGCCAGTACAGGTACGGACTGTCTGACATGCCTACTTGGATGCTGTCACCGATGTAATCCTTTAACAGACAGACGCACGCTTGTCGCTGCTGCTTTAAGGATGCAAGTGCGGCTACAGCCCACACAATTCACAAAGACAGAAAAAAAAAGAATTTTTTTATTGTTTGTGGAGCGCACTTTGAGGGTTAAACCACCCTTTAACAGACAGACGCACGCTTGTCGCTGCTGCTTTGAGGATGCAGGTGGAATCTAGACGGGATTTGGAACCGGGGACACACTACCTCCGTCAATTGTCTAAATCCCACTGCACTAATGGCGGATACCGGACCCACGTCTAACACCAACATAGCAGTCAAGGCCTCAGTTATACGTTTTGCTTCAGGATGACTGCTGTCGTACTTCATCCTCATCGCTAGGGACTGTTGGAGGGTCAATTGTTTAGTAAAAGTGGTGGTGTTCCTACTTCCTCTCTGGGATGATGAACAACTCCCAGCAGCAGCAACAGCACTAGGAGGAAGTAGTTCTTGATCTTTCCCTATTTTATTTTTATCAGAGAAAGTTTGGTCCTCCATTTATGTTATATTGATATATACGTGCGGCTAAAGCGCACACAAACACAGAAAATATTTTTTTATTTTTGCTGGAGAGTAGTGCACTTTGTGGGTTACACCACCCTTTAAGAAATGAGCCAGCCGGCTCTTTACTTATGGGACACAGGCGCACGCTTGGCGCTGCTCCTTTGTTGATGTACGTGCAGCCACAGTGCACACAATTCACAAACACAGAAAATATTTTTTTTTTTGGTTTGGACTGGAGTGTACTTTGGGGGTTACAGCACCCTTTAACGGTCAAGCCAGCCGGCCCTTTACTTATGACACAGGCGCATGCTTGGCACTACTTTGTTGATGCACGTGCGGCTACTGCGCACACAATTCACAAACACAGAAAAAATATGTTGTTATTTAGTTTGGAGTGTACTTTGGGGGTTACAGCACCCTTTAACGGTCAAGCCAGCCGGCCCTTTACTTATGACACAGGCGCATGTTTGGCACTACTTTGTTGATGCACGTGCGGCTACTGCGCGCACAATTCACAAACACAGAAAATAATATTTTTTTGGGTTTGGACTGGAGTGTACTTTGGGGGTTACAGCACCCTTTAACGGTCAAGCCAGCCGGCCCTTTACTTATGACACAGGCGTACGCTTGGCACTACTTTGTTGATGCACGTGCGGCTACTGCGCACACAATTCACAAACACAGAAAAAATATTATTTTTTTAGCACTTGGGGGGAGCACCCCTGATGGACAGAGCACCCCCTGGACAACACTACAGCACCCCTTTAGGACTGGGACACTGCACAGGATTTTGGAGTGGACAGCCCCTATGGAGAACTGACTGCACAACACAGTCCACCCAGCCCCTATGGACTTTGAAGTAGTGGACACAGCCCCTATTAACAACAGCAGCACAGCACAACACAGCCAGCCCCTATGGACTTTGAAGTAGTGGACAACAGCAGCACAGCACAACACAACACTACTCTGCACTTCACTACACTACACTACACAGCCCAGCCAGCCCTAACTCCCACCCTCCCTCTTCACTGTCCACAGCCGAGTGAGAAAATGGTGCCGATGCGGGTACCTTATATAGGATCCAAAACCCGCGAGACCCGGAAGGCGGGATGATGACGTTTTGCCTCGATTTCAGATCCGAGTCAGGCGGGAAAAGTCGAGCCTGACTCGGTTCGGCCTCGGATCGGGGGGGCTCAGGGGGGTTCGGATTTCAGAAATCCGAACCCGCTCACCCCTAATATATATATATATATATATATATATCATCATCATCATCATCATCATCATGTTTTATACTGGGACTACAAAGTGTGTTGACCGGACTTAACTTGGATGAAAAAAAACATCCAGTGATAAGATATCACAAGTTGAGGTAAGGTGTCACAAGCTAGCATTATATAGGCATATAGAATACTAGTTTTGTCATCTTATCACAGGTTATGTTATCTTATCACAAGTTAAATGAGGGCAGATCAGAAGCATAAGTGCCAAGGTCCATTGCTCGCAATGTAGTATAATCATAGTAATGAATGTATGTAGCATTTGTAGTGTGTTAATGTGGATGTACGTACATATGAAAAATTACTGCTCAACAAAATGACAGGTGGAATGAATGAATGAGTGAGAAGTTCAGAATTGGGGGATTTTTAATGTTTGAAGGTATGTATGTACCCATTCTATGCATCTTGCCTTCCTACAGGACTGCACACACACAAACTCTTTCCTTCTGTATTTGTGAATTTTGAAAAGATGAACTCTCACATGACTGTAGTTAAATGCTGAAAATCCAGTTATAAGAGTGACATGCTTTTACTATCATGTACCCAATCTACCATAATTAGAATGCATTGAAAACTAAAATACAATTGCCCGCACTACAAGGGACCTCACCCTCCCCTAGATGTATATACTTGGGAATAAGTCATATCCTAAATGGTGTAATTGAATGGCATTTGTTATAACTTATAGCAGTTTCTGCTGAAGTAATAAAAAACTTCACAACCGCAGTACAAGGGCAAGTACCATCAGACGCAGTTCCCATTACTCCTGTCTGCTGAAGGCAGAGGATACAAGAAAATCAGGCTACAAGAAACTTGTAGCGATCATACATCAAACTCAGGAATCAGAATGACAGTGACATGTTGGTTAGAGTGGTGCAAGAGATATGTGTAGCCACATCCTCAGCCTTCCCCATTCATCATATTTTGTTCTCCATAAAGAGAAACAGATAAGTATCATCTCTGATTATCTAGAAAATCTAAGTGGTGGGGGAAGAAGGCAGGATTACTGTGTTACCTTTTTTCTTTTATAGTTGAGATATCAGGAGCTTAATTTTTTTTATCCTGGATGTGCTGCACTCGTGCACAAATAAAAGATTCAACCCCCTGAATATTGCCTGGATTTTCCTTCAGCTAAAAGGAAGGTTCTGGGTCAGAATCCTCAGGAAATGCCTAATCCCAGAATACCATCGTATTCATTCAATAGAGGACGAGACTTGGAGCAAATTATGCACTCGACGAGCCCAAACCCTTTGCCCAGGGGGACCGTGAGAAATGTGGACTGGAGAGAACTAGACCCATACCGCAGGAGTAAGAGTTGGCTTAACCGAAGGAACTAGCACAGCGGATGGGAGCATCTTATGCTATTAAAAATTAGCTGCATGCAACTGGGGTATAGAGGGGAGAAGCCTAGTTCAAACCGTTTCAGTTTGAAAGTGCAAGGATTCTCATACCACTAGCTATACTCCAGTGTTCCAGTGTCCCCATTGGATTGAGGAAAAGTATGCTTTAAGGCAGAGGTTCCCAAACTTCCGCCATTACAGTCCAGGTTTTAAGGATATCCATGCTTGAGCACAGGTAACTTAATTAGTATATTCAATACACAAAGTAGGTAGTGTTCTTAAAAGCGCTCATAAGATAAAAATAAAATATACTCATAACAGTCCTTTTAGGCTTGTCGTTCTCTTGAAAAGATTCCTCCTCAGGCAATACATATATACAAAACAGAAGAGACAAAAAAGGACATCTGTGTAGAATAGTCTGAAAAAGTTCATTGATGTTTTCATATACACAAAGTGTTCATGCAAAGTGATTTCTCTCTATATAGGAAGGTGACGTACCACACTCACATGAAAATAGATATATCTAAATCCCAAAAGGTATCTTTTCTTTATGTTTGGGCACAATATAATATCTCAACATGCGACCAGATGGAAGGATTAAATGTACCCTACTCACATTAACAATGGTAGGGAAAAATGCATAAAGGTATCTTTACTGGAACACGCACCCAACTCACTTGGACAAACACAGCATGAAGCACATCAAGGTTTCTTTATATCCAAAAAATTCCTTATTATGTCTCCAAAATAAACCAGCAGGCAATTTTCAGTATTTATTCAAATACACAAAAAGACGTAAAAAACATAAATGTAGGCACACAATCCAAAAGGTTAGGGGAAGCAGAATTTTCACAATATCCAGGCACAGTTGTTAATCACTGTATATAGAGCCATCCGGAACAGTCTCCAAAACAAAATGTACTTGAATACCTTACTGGAAGTGCGATCTCTTACCACCCCCAAAATGTCCTTATTGGTGATGCACAAAGTCCTCTCATAACCAACGCGTTTCGATCTATTGATATTTTTCAAGGTGTAAAGGAGAGGTGCATCCTACCTGTCTATTTATACAGGAATCAATCTTCCTTCTTCCAGTCACATGATCCGGTCACATGATGCAACCGGATGTGACATCAGTCCTCTTACTAATAAAATAAAGCTCCTTACTGTGAGCTTAATGCACCAACCCTCGGAACAGTGGTTATGGTACATAACCCACAAATAAATCCAATGCGGTAAGTATATGTCTCACCGGAGCGCTTCATGTGCCAGGATTCCCGCGATCACACTCCATACTGTTGGACCGCAGATGACCCGCATGGCTTCACCGGAAGTGCATCACACCCCGATGTTTCCATGGTTACATTCCACAGCCATGGACCGCAGGTGACCCGCAAGGATATCCTCACATGTTGGCACTTCCAGGATTGCGTTCCATCTCAATGGAGCGCAAACAAAAAAACGTGTGTCTTCAAATCAGGGTGCCACTTTTAAGTGAATTCCCCCCAAAACTCCTCAGACACATTATAATAGTAGCACTTGATTCCGCAAATGATCAAATATAAATACATAAATCAACAAATACTAAAAAAGTGTATCTCAAAATTATACACTCATACATGTTAATAAATACAATGATAACAATAAATATTACTAAAAAACATTACTGTAAAAACCATTTCAGCTCAAAATCAGCATTTAAACCCCCAGGCATTAAAGTATCGAGGTTAAAAATCCACTTCATTTCAGCTCTAGCAAGATTACCTTCTAAATCTCTATCCTTCCAATTAGATTTTATGTTCTGAATGCCAATAAATCTAATTAACTCTTTATTAGAACACTTATGAGTAGTCTTAAAATGATTTGATAGAGTATGTGTTTCCATGCTTTCTTAATATTACGTAAGTGTTCTGCAAGTCTAGTCTTTAAAGCTCTTGATGTTTGTCCTATATATATTAGGCCACATCTACACTCAACTAGATACACTACATTGGTGGTATTGCACGTAATAAACTCATTTATATTGTACTCCTTTCCTTTCACCATGAAATTTGTAATTTTAGTGGTTAATGATGAGATGGTTTTACATGCTACACATAGTCCACATCTGTGAAACCCTTTTGTACGGATGGGATTACAATTTGTAGGTGGTAATGTACTTCTTACTAAAGTGTCTTTTAAATTTGGGGCTTTTCTATAAATGAATATTGGGTTTGATGGAATTGTGTCTTTTAAGACCGGATCCTTCAATAGGATTTCCCAATGTTTCTTAATAATCTTCTGTATATTCTTATTCTCAGAGTTAAAGCCTGTAATGAATGCCCACTCAATATTTTTATTATTATGACACTGGTCTGTATTTTTATTGAGTACATTATCTCGGTCCATAATACTTCTTCTCCCACTTCTTTCACTAAATCTGGATCATAACCCTTTTTGAGAAATCTATTACTCATCGCAGATATTTGTGTTCTCAAATGAATATCTTCACTATAATTTCTCCGCAGTCTTAAAAACTGGTCTTTGGGTATACCTTTCAGCCACTTTGGATGGTGATTACTGGTTTGGGGTATATAACTGTTTGAATCAGTGGGTTTAATATAACCCTTTGTGTGAATGATATTATTCTTCACATATATGGTCAAATCTAAAAAGTTCACCTGTGTTTTGATAATGTCAAAAGTCAGGTGAATATTCTTAATATTATGATTCACAAAATGATTTTAGATCTATATCTGTCCCCTTCCATATAAACATGACGTCATCAATAAACCTGAACCATGATACCAAGTCTGCACCCACCCCCCACACCACATCATGTTCCCAACGGGACATGAATAGGTTGGCGTAGGCGGGCGCAAACTTGGTACCCATGGCCGTTCCGACACGCTGAAGATAATATTCGCCCTCAAAGAAAAAATAATTATTTTTTAAAATAAATTCAATACCTTCTAAAATAAAATTGATCTTATCTGGTGGCATATCCGTTTGTTCCAAATGCCATTTCACGGCTTCTATTCCATCTTCATGGTTTATACTTGTATAGAGTGATGTTACGTCAGCCATTACCAAATACATGTTCTCAAAAACCTCTACACCTTTCAACTTTTTAATGGTATCAAGGGTATCCCTCAAATAAGATTTACTTTTTTGCACTATTGGCTGGAGGTAATAATCGATCATCTCAGACAGGTTTGTGGTTAAACTTCCTGTACCCGAGATGATCGGTCTCCCTGGAGGAGCTGTGGGGTTTTTGTGTACCTTATATACCTTGTATATCCCTGGTGTTCTAGGATTCACAATATTTAAGTACTCAAACTCTTTTTTTATTAATGGTCCCTTTCTCCAGAAACTTAATCAAAAACTTCTGGTAGTTGTTTTTAATCTTCATTGTCGGATCAGTTTTCAATTTCTGATAAGTGTTATCTTTCTTTAGTTGATCATCTAATTCCTTAATATAATATTGTTTGTCCAGGATTGCCACAGCTTCACCCTTATCACACAGTTTTATAACAATTGTTCTATCTTCTTTTAAGTTTTTTACCACCTGTCTTTCTTTTTTAGTTAAATTCCCATAAGGTTTCTTTTGTTTGATGTTTTTTATCTTATTAAGTTTCTTCACATCATCCAAAACTGACTTAGTGAAGCATTCAATCATGCTCCCTCTAACATGGACGGGATTAAAGGTAGATTTTTTCTTAAACTGTGCTGGTGTAATACACACTTGTGTGGTACCAGTTTGTACTTCCCCTTCATTTTCTTTAATTTTGAAGAATTTTTTCACTGTTAACTTTCTAGAGAACTTATGTACATCTAAAAACATATTAAATTGATTAACATGATTGCTCGGGGCAAATTGTAATCCTTTTTTGAGGACACTTTCCTCCTCATTAGTTACATTTCTTTTACTAAGGTTAAAGATTTTTACATCCTCATCCTTTTTTTCTAAAATGTCCTCATTAGTATTATTATTTATATTTTTGTTCTTTCTTTTTTTCTTTTTCTTATTTCTACCTCCCCGTGTTAGTACCTCACTCAATTTGATTTAACCATCTGGACTGTAACAGCGGAGTTTGGGAACTTCTGTATTAAGTGAATAACAGCTGTAGGTATATTATTCTAACTGCCAGACTGTTGGTTGATATCTGCTGTTAAGACACTCTGAGCTGGTGCACTTGGCACTGTAGCATTGTTTTATGGGAGTGGAGGAGAGAGGGTCTTGGGCTGGGCAAGTGTTTCAAAAGTGATAGGCACAAACCAGAACATGGCATGTCCTATTTTCCATGTATACTGCCCTGTGGAACACTATTAAATTCATTGAATGTTCAGAGCAAGAGAGCTGATTCCTGAGTGTATTTGGGGTGTCTTTAGGATTTCTTTTTTTCTAAGGTCCCCTCCCCCATGATCTCTCCATCCCAATGGAGTTCTCATTTAGCCTCTTTTTTTGTTTTTTGTTTTGTTTATCTCAAACCTGATCTGAAATGGGATTTTGGTGAAGATTTATCTACTTTCTGAAAAGGACATGAGGATATTCTGTCTATAGCAAACAGTCGGGTTATGTAGATCTAATTTTATAAACTGCACTAGATAAATGTTATCTAGGATTGGTTGCTATGGGGAACATCTCCACTTTTCCCTTTGAGAAGGTTTGATAAATATCCCCCTATCATTTACATATTAAACTGATGTGACCCTGGACATTGATGCATGAGAAATTAGTACATACATGCCTACACTCCTGAAAGTTGCTGGAGGCTCCCTTTTTTTGGGTAACCCCCTCACTCCCGGCAGTGTAGGCACTTCTCCCACATCCTGCCTACTTCCTAGTGAAGTGGGCAGAATGGGGAGAAACTTACCTGAGATCCACGGTCTGTCGTTATGGGGCGGGGCTTAGTGACACCCCCGCCCCCTATTAAAATATGCTCGATACGTGGACATTTTGCCGTGAGGGGGCGGGGCCTAATGATGCCATTTGTCCGGCCCCGCCCCCATCACTGCCCAACTGCTGCCTCTCCCCAGGCTTCTCATGGGAAGGGCAGAGTAAAAGTCGGCAAGTATGAATTAGTAGCAGCAATGCAGTGTGATGAGACACCAGGAAATTTGGGGTTATTTAAAAAAAAAAAAAAAAAAAAGCTTACCCACTTATCTTTGTTGCATTCCTATGCTTGTTTATCTTAACTGTCCCATTTGCCTTACCTGCAAGACACGTACATCAATTCAAGTTCTGCACACACTGCATTCCTAAAGAAGTAGTAACTGGACAGCATAGAATGTCCCTGGCTTCTTCCATCTTCAACTCCACTTATTAGTGCTGTGGTGCAGAATATATTATAGTTTCTTGTATAGATGTGCTGGTTTGGATTCCTGAATTACGAACACACCTGTACTTAGGGGTTCTGAGTCGAACCAAGCTGGGGCTCTGGTCTTACCGCCATGTTTGTATCTCAAAACAAGACAAAATGTATTCTTCCCAGCGTTTGAGCTCTCGTGTTTTGGATTGCATATTAAAATCCCTCCCTTACGATCGGGCGCCATTTCACACTGGAGACAGGAGGGCGAGTGTGTGGGTGGGTATAGGGGCACTTTGTAAAAAAATAAATAAACTATTAGGAGCACTGTGTACTGTGGGCTTGCTGCAGCAGTTCGTGAGGCACGAAAAAATCACCATAGGAGTGGACCGCAGCAGTGTGTTTGTTACTAAAAAAAAAAAAGGGTACTAAGGCACCTTTTTTTAGGATTAGGAGCACTGTGTTAAAGGGGCACTGTAGAGAGGCACTGGTGTGCTGGAGCAGCACTGTGAGGCACAAAAAAAATCCATAGGAGTGGATTGCAGCACTGTGTTACTAGGGCACTTTTTATAAACAAAAAGAAAAACTATTATATAATGTCATCATTACTATTAGGGTGCCACTCATACTAGGAGCGCTGTGCAGCTGTTGTGTGCAGTTAAATATTTTTAATATAAAATATAACAACATTATTAGAGTGCCACCCGGCTTATACTAGGGGCTCTGTGTGGCAGTTTATTGTGTGTTGAGGACCTTCAGGCATCGTTAAAAAAAAAAAAAAAAGTACAATAAAACTTCTATGTTAAAAAATATTACATCATTAGGGTGCCACCATTACTAGTAGCACTGTTAGACACTGTTGTGTGTTAAAAAAAAAGTGAACTAAAACTGTTGTGTGTTAAAAAAAAATATGATGTCATTAGAGTGCATTCATTACTAGGGGCGATGTGAGTCGATATGGATCAGTCTGTAGCAGAGCAGTAGCAGCAACCTAGTACTAGTTCTGCAGCTGCTGCCAACAGTCATGATAGTACTTCAACATCTACTAAAGGTGGTCCAGGGGAAATAAAGTTTAAGAAAGGTCACCTGAAATCTAAGCAATATTTCAAAATGTTAAAGAAAACAACACCTCTAATAATAAAGGGAAGATTTACTGCCAAAAAATGAAAAGTTGTCAACATTAACATCTCTGCCATGACTCTGATACACTAAGCATCAATAGAATGGTGGAGGATTATTTTAACAACAATGTACAAATTAGCATTTCACACAGTCAGTTTGATTACTGGAAAGCAAAAAAAGGCAATGTGGAGTGGATTGCACACTGGAGGGTGGGCTACTTAAGTACGCCAAAGCTTTGGTTAGTACAAGGGGTACTAACCAAAGCTTTGACTTACTTAAGCAGCCCACCCTCCAGTGTGTACTCCGAAAGAATGTTTAGCTCAGCCAGGAACCTTGTGAACGATCGGCATAGGAGACTACATCCTCAAAATGTGGGAAAACTCATGTTCATAAAAATAAACTACAAATTCTATGAGGAAGACCTATGGCACCAAATGCACTGAACTGTGGATTCCAGTGGAGATGAGCTACTATTGTGTGATGATGATGTTAACACTGATGAGGGTGAGGAGGATGAGGATAATAATTACATCTTCCCAGTGTAAAGATTATTAACAACGCTGTTAGCCACCTTAAACCCATTGGTAGCTTGTTTTATGGGAGCCCAAACAAACTAAGCACTTCAGACACAAAAGTGGGCAGTCTCTGTCGCTGAAGTGCTTGGTTTGTTAAACTGTGCATGTATTTTTTAATATACAACATAATAGGGCCCAAGGACAATTCCATCATTCACCACTTTTCATTATGGGCTTTTCCAAAATTGTGTGTGTTGTTTGACAGGCTGCGTACTTTACTGGGACATTGGTGTACTGTAGCTTGCAAGACCATCTCTTTATTTTCAGTCTCTGAATCATTATAGTTTTTTTTCTGTGTAACATTTAGATTTATTGTAACAAAGCAACTTGTAGTTTAAAAAAAAGGTGAACCCCCCTCCCCCCCCAAAAAAAGGTAAACTGCCATGTACTATCACACAGGTGCTAATACCCATCTTCAACTAGTGATAGCAGCCAAGAGGCAATGGGGTCCCATACGCTATACAATGGTACAGTTTGTAGTTTCAGTTTAGGAGAATAATGAACTTGAGAACAGAAAAAGGTTAGAGATTTCCGCTGTATTTCCCCCCCCCCCCCAAAAGAAAATAATGTTATACACCATGGTATAAATAGGAAGGGGGGGGGGGGAGGGCCAAAAACAGAGGCGACCGAGCACACGCAAAATTGAAATTAACATTTAATAAAAAAAACAAAAGCGTCTTGCTCCCAGGTACTGGATAAAAAAAATAAGGAAAGAGGGTGGAATCCAAACAATGCAATCATTTAATCATCTTCACTTAGATCTATTATAAAATAATGTAGACAATTCAAATTCCCACCAATTCCAATACAATTTAGGCTTACCTGATTAAAGATAAATAAAATAAACAAAACAGAATATCGCATTTGACTTTGCTATTCTTTCCTTTTTAATATATACTGTGGCAGTGCAAAGACAATTCAATGTACAGCTGTCTACACTGTTCCAAAAGGTAGACACAAAAGGTCAAACATGACCAATTGTACATGGCTCTCCGGGTTAGGAACTGGATGGTCTAAAGAATTAAAGATCTAATAAATAATTAATGTGTTAACAATTTGCAGGTTATGTCATAGAAAATTACATTTCGCTATAATTTTCAGGTCACTCATTTTAGATGGAAACAGTGCTAATAGCTATCTAAATTTAGTATACACTAGTTGTGCCATATTTTAACTGCCACGTGTTTATGCCACTGCATTACTCAGTTAGCTCGGTGCAGCCTTTGGCCAGTAGTGGTGAAAACAATTTTGACCACCTCACAGCTCACCATACTGACTGGATATTAATGTGAAACTTAACAACGCCCCTTTTGTAAACAAGCGTGCGCACAAGGGGGACTGCCAGGGCTGATCTACAGCCCCAGTCCATCCCTGGTTCTTACCATGCCTTGACATAAAATGGCATGTGGGGTACCACCAGTTTGGCTGATTTAGACAAAATTGCCAGTCAGACAGCAAGGATGTGGCACACTTTCAGTCTGGTGGTTACAATGTGAACAGATCTGTCTATCCCCTACCAGTGATGTATGTACCAGTTTATACACTGACTGAGCTGTCATTGCAGCTTAATGTTAGGTGTCACTGCTTCATTAACATCCTCCCGGTGCTCTAATTTGTTAGAAGTGTCAGACTGAAATTGCTTGTACAGTGGAATTTGATTGACTGATAGAGTACACTCTAAGCGGCTACTACATTCCAACACTTAGCAAGCCAGGAGCTGTTTGGTAGAGGTTAAGTACAGTGATGCCTTTTAACCTAGCAAAGAGCAAGTGGCAAAGCGATGGCGTGGCTATATTGGGATACCTGGACCCCTATATTGGTCTCTTCGTCCATGTACGCCAGCAGTATGATGAGGCTAGGTGCATGTATTAGGATACTATACTGTATTTTGGATTTTTATTCATGTTGGTTGTATTTTTTTAAGTGCTGTTATATTATCTATCTTTCCCTAGGCGTCGACTGCAGCTAAACCCAACACAAGCCTTTTTCTTGTTGGTAAACCAAAGGAGCATGGTTAGCGTGTCATCTGCCATCTTGGACATATACGAACAAGAGAAAGACGAAGACGGTTTCCTGTATATGGTTTATGCCTCACAGGAAACCTTTGGCTAATGAAGATACTCCATTGCTTAGTGTGCACTCTTGTATACTAACAAACAAATATGTATCTGAAAACACCTGTGCATACTGGCATTAATGTTTGCACATATTTTCTCTTCTCTAGGTTGACACACGCACAGAAATGTTGTTGCATATGCATTCCACTTGACGTTACACACCCTTGTGTGCGGTTTGTTCCCAATTCATATGGTCTTGCGTACACCTCCTGAAACACATGCACTCAAATTTCTCCTACATGTGGGTGAGCCTACACGTTCACACAATCATCTTACTGCTGTCACACACAAATCTATTTTGCTCATAATCCGAAGACTGCAGGGACTAATAGCAAAGTGTGTACATAACGCACATAACCACCAAATTCTCAATCTGTTTTGTGTAACCAGAATTTTCAGCTTGTGTTTTTATATATACACACCATGTGTCTGGTGGATTTTACGTGACAACCTTGCTGGATTTTCCCACCATTTTATCCTGCATTTTAGAAGCCACCAATAAATTGGCTTTGTAAACTGGAACTCGCCTTGCAGTAGAGCCTTGCTGTAGAAATGTTTTTAGAAAATATGGCAGCACATATTGAAAGGAAATGTCAGTAGCAATTTAGATTGACGCCTATTTGTTTTTTATTTTAAATTGCCACTTGTTGGCCAAATCTGCATTCAATTTATGTGGCAAAAAAGTTGAAGACAAACCTTTTAGGTGCAAATTGCTAATAGTTTTGTACAAGTTGAAACCTTTTGACTGTCTTAGTAAAATGGATTGATTACTTGCTTAATTTTATTTGTGCTTCTAACCTTTTTTTTCCTCAGTTCTCAACCCCTGAGATCTATTATATTTAGAAAAATAATGTCCTGAAAATATAACCAGCACCGCCCTTCTGAAAAACATTAAAAATGTAAAAAAAAATGTGTATAAAACCTGTTCTGTATATAAAGATGGATATTCCATGTGTATAAAGATAAATAAAAAAAATTAAATGTGGTAGTCTAGTTCTTGCTTCTTAGTCAAAAGACCTGCACTAATCACAGTGACAACTTGAGCTAACAGACTTAGGACAATATCCAATTATCCATGAAAAGCCGCGTTGTGGCGAAAAAGTGTTCGCAGGTGCAAACTTTTCGCACAAAAATGCATATTGTGCAAACCTATTTCCGACGTTTTCACATGTGCGAAAACTCCATAGACAAAAACCGGCTAACTGTTTTCACCATATCAGAGGTAAAAAAAAAAATGTGCATAATCCCTATTTTTGATAAAAAATGTGGGGATTTGTTTCAGACACATGGGACGTGTTTTAAACATTGCAGGTGGCTGCACCAGGTGTATTTTTACCATTTTTTAACAGTGCACTTTTAGGACACAAATATACTTGCACCCACTTTCATGTACCCCTAATTTAACTGCAGTATTTATTTTGGCCAAAACTTGTTTTTTTTTATAATTTTTCCACTGTTACACAAATATGCTTATAACAGCCATTTAACACAATTGAAAAACCCCAAATACTTTTATTAGGGCCACTAATACACTTCTAAATTGATTTCTTATTACAGTTAGCATATTTATGGGGTAAAGACAGATTTCCCCCAAATCTTGCTGTACTGATTTAGCTGATTTCTCCACTAACAGTTTTCATGTGAATTAGTTTTCTCATCTTTTGTAATAGGATAGTGCGAAAAATGGGAGCGCACATAGACAAAAGACGCAAACAGATCGCATCAAAACACGTAAATTGTGCAAAAACTTCTCCGACGTTAAGTTTTTGCGGCTAATTGGATATGGCCCATTATGTTCAGTATATCAGTTTAGGTCAAAGTTAGAGATGTAGAGTGCATCTGTCAATACAAATAATAGATAACTATTTTGTGTGCTGAAAATGCAACCTATCAATTCACTACAAACCCATAATATCACAGCCTGTGCTGTCACTGATTGGTAGTAAATTGATATTTTGCATTCTTATCAATTTAGCTCCATCCACAAAAAAAAAAAGCTTCACTGTCAGATTTATCATGGTTTCAGCCTACAGAATATTTGTAAATACACTAGTTATTATTGATCTTACTGAGGTATTCAGTACCAAGCTTTGTTGCATTGATGTTTCTCGTGAGAGAGGCTGCATTTTTATGAAAATTTGGTTTAGTTCACAAAATGGCTACCAGACTTCCTGCAAGTACAAGACAGGGAACATTTTTGGTCATATGCCCAAAAAGTGATATTGAGTAGAATGTGTAAATGAGGAGTAAGATATTGTCATATTTGTGGAAAAAAATGTAAATTATTTGTATGACATTTATTTATTGTGCAATCATTTTGCTAAGCATTTGATATCCTTATGTGAACTATAACCAGTAGCAACATTTGCAATTGTCCCAAGGATTAGGGCAGGCAAATGATCATAGTTTTTTTCTTTTACAGATAAAAGAATAACTCCAAAACTAGAAATCAACAAATATAAAACAATACCTGAGCACTAGATGTAGGTTTTCAAAACCGTAATGCTAAACAAATTTTAAAACACTGCATCATTTGAAAGCATACTGTTACCTACTCACAGTGAAGGCAGCCATTTTGTGGTCTCCTATGCCCAGAGAATTGATATGCTGATTATTCGCACTGCCCACACAATGGGTGCTTGTAGTGCATATCTGCTGACTTTGTACAAGCCCTCTCTGGGGAATCGGTATGAAATACCGCCGGCCGCACCGACAGCGCTGGAAATCCCGATCGTCGTAAGGTAAGTAATAACTAACCTAACCCTCCTTAGGGGTGCCTAACCCTAATCCCCCCTGTAAGTGCCTAACCCTAACCCCCCCTTCCCCGCTGCCTGTACCCAAGTCCCCCCGGGGGGTGCCTAACCCTCCCTCCCCCTAGCCTAACCCTCAGGGGGGGGTACCTAATCCTAAATCCTCCCCGGGTGCGCTAAACCTAACCCTCCCCCCCACGGCTGTCTGCTCGTGGCGCCCGGCATCCCTTCGATCGGGGTGCCAGGCGCCGGTCTCCCGGTGTCGGTGAAATGAGCAGCGTCTAGATATAGACGCCGGGCATTTCACCCTCGCCGGGATATGACAGTCGGGAAGGCGGCTGTCTGTATAATGTCAGCTGGCTTCCCGATTGCATCACCTCTCTGGGATGGTCCATTCATTGTTAATTGCGTGTATATATATATATCTATGAAAGCTCTTCTAGTCATTGCCTGTTTGCAGCAATCTATGCTCCTACATTTATTCTTTTAACCTCCTTCATATGATACATACCCATGTTTCACGATGATAATAGAAAAAATACACAATTAGGGAGAAGAATTTCTGTTGTAAAATTCTTTGCTCTTGGTATTGCAGCACCATATTGCTCATTTTGAGAGACATTTTCTTGATGCCTCATATGCCGGCAAAAGATAATGCAGCTCTGGCTGTGACAAGTAAACGTCCACACTCTGACCAGTCTCTGGGCACCAATTTACCATTCTGTGAGGCAGAAGACAGGCCTGGCACCATTGTAGTAGGGATGGATGTATACTTGCCCTTAGATATACCTTTGTCTTAAACCTTGCCTCATCTGTGATAACCAGCTCTCACTCCCACCTACAAGACTTCTGTGCCCAGTTATGGAATTCCATAACACAAAATACTTTCCCACAGCCTTCACATCTTTATAAGTTTTTGAACACCCATCTCTTATTAGATCTTACTCTACTCCCACTTATACCACCCTCACAACCGTCCCAATCACACTCCTCATTTCAGCTGTGCCCTCTTACAATGTAAGCTCCGTCAGGAGCAGGGCACTCCCTAGCATATGTGTGAAAACACCGGGTTTATGTGTGTGTTATTTTCGCCTACTGGCCCTCATCGCCTAGAGAAAGGCAAATGTATATAGCTCCTGCACAGTACCCCGTGTCTTTTATGGGTTCAGGGATTACACAGGAAGCACGCAATAGCAAGGTACAAGAGCACCTTTATTACATACACACTAATTAGACATGTAAACCGTAACCACACTATGTACAGTATATACAGATAGCACTAACATCAACCACATTTAAAGACTAAGGGGCATATTCAATAGGCTGCGAGAAAAGCCAAAAACCTGCACCTGCGAGGTACTTCCTGCAGGTGCGGGTTTTCTGCTATTCTATTAGGTGCGTGTTATTTTTAAAAACACACGCCGGGAGGTTTTTTTTTGCGCACCTCCTGAGCAAGCGTGATTTTTCCAGAAATCAATGTTCTTAGGAAAAATCACGTGTACTTGCTCTGACAACCCCCCCCCCTCCCCAAAGGGCTAATTAAGCAATTGGAAGTATCCAATTAGCTTAACTAGTCCTTAATTACTCACCTTCCGAAGCGCTGTCTTCTCATCTTCTTCTGCATCCAGCGTCGGGAGCCTGCTCTTTTGCAGCAGCGGTGAGTATGTCAGTGTGTGTGGTGTATGTAAGTGTGTATGAGTGACTGTGTGGTGTGTGTGGCCCCCCTGGAATGGGCGCTGGGAGAACTACATCTCCCAGCAGCCCTTGCTCCTCCCATCAGCCCACGGGACTCCCAGCAGCCCCCTCTCCAGTAAGAAGAGAGAGGGGAGGCCGCCGGGAGCCTCGGAGACCCGGACAGGTAAGTGAATTTTTTTATTTTTTTTTAAATATACGCGGCGCCCACTGTTTTTTTAATTGAATCCCGCGGGTATCGGGAGCGCGCATACCCGCGGGGATTTCGAAATTGACCGCGAGGTGCGCATGGACCGCTGCACAGCTTTGAGACTCCGGTGGGCTGCTGAGAGAGGTACTGCTGAACGACTTGCTGGTCCCGGCCGCTTGGCCCGAAGGGATTCCACTACTCGCGAGAGTAGGGCACGCTGCGAAAGTCACCCAGCTCCAGCTGGCACACTAACTGCGCACCTGAGACAGCTCTGGATAGAGCAATACGTTTTGGCTGCATATCTGTTCCTGGTCTCTCTTTGATGAAATCCATGCTGGAAGGCGGCAATGTTTGCAATCCTGGCTGGGTCTGGAGGTGCCTCAGCCACTCCACATCAGTCCTGCCTCACCGGCCAGGAACCAAGAACACAGAGGCCCAGCTTCAGGCCCTTTTTATCCCCCCCCTGTCCTGTGCAGAGATTGGGTGGAATTTGAATCCCCATATGTAAATGTCCCTGAGCTGCAGGGACCCCCTGCTGGGCTGTTGCCTGTGTGTGTAGGTTATGGCCAGACCACATTCCTGAGGTGGGGGCTGGGCTAGGAGTGAATAACAGGCAGAAGAGTTTTCCCTGGTCACTGGGTGCAATTTAATAACCAAGGTATTGCCCACACATTCTCTAGCAGAGGTTTGGGCAGATTGTTGAGGGGCGCCTGCAGTTGTCCTGGTAACTTCCATGTGATCCTCGTGCAGGCAAAAGGGGGATCATCACATAGGGGATCCTCTCATACCTCCCTCTTCTTAAATCCAGTCCGAGGGGCTGGCTCCTGGATCGGGGCCAGTCGGGACGATCGGACACAGTGACCTCCTGGGCGTTGGGTCAGGTTCCTCCTGCCGGGACAGCCCATTGGCATGGTCCTTACCCTTTTTGTGAGAGAAAGAGAAGTTGGCTAGACTCCACTACAACAGTCTCCTGTTTCCCCCAGCAGTTTTCTGAAGCCAGCGCAGTGGGTTATGGTCAGTCAGCACTGTGAATTATTTCCCATACAGATATGGCTGGAGCTTCTTTAATTCCCACACAATAGCTAAACACTCCTTCTCAACGGTAGCATAGTCCTTCGCTCACTCCACCAGTTTCCGGGAAAGGTACACGATGGGGTGGTCATCGCCATCCTCCACCACTTGGCTTAGGATGGCACCCAGTCCATGGTCAGAGGCATCTGTCTGAACCAAGAAACGCTTGTCAAAGTCAGGGGTGGCCAGCACTGGGGAATTTGACAGAGCAGTCTTTAGCTGAGTAAAGGCCTGCTCACAGTTTGGAGTCCACACTATCTGCCTGGCATGTCTCTTTGTCAGGTCTGTCAGGGGTTGGGCGATGTTACTGTATTGGGGTACAAACTTCCGGTAGTAACCGGCAGTTCCCAGGAAGGCACGTACCTGCTTTTGGGAAGCTGGCCTGGGCCAATTTAGAATGGATTCTACCTTGGCGGGCTCTGGCCGCAGCTGCCCCCCTCCCACTCTGTGCCCCAGCTATTGGACCTCTGCCATTCCCATTTGGCACTTGTCAGGGCGGATGGTGAACCCTGCTCGCTGAATCCTGCTTAGCACTTCCCTGACGTGGTAGATGCTCCTCCCAGCTATTACTAAATATAGCTATGTCATCCAGGTAGGCGTGCTCGAACTCCTGGCATCCTTCCAGCAGTTGATCTACAGTGCGCTGGAAGGAGGCCAGGGCATTCTTCATCCCAAATGGCAGCTTCGTAAATTCGAAAAGGCAACAGGGTGTGGAGATTGCGGAGCGGTCCTGTGCTTCCTTGGTTAGGGGTATTTGCCAATACCCCTTGCTTAAGTCCAAGGTGGACACATAGCGGACCCCACCCAACCTGTCCAATAGCTCATCAATTCGGGGCATGGGGTATGCATCGGTCACAGTTACCTCATTTAGCTTCCGGTAGTCCACACAGAATCGGGCGGTGCCGCCCTTCTTGGGGACCAGTACCACCCCTGCCACCCAGGGACTACTGGAAGGGACTATCACCCCAAGTCGCAGCATTTCATCTATCTCGGCCTTACCTGTCTCAACACTACTGGGGTCATCCTGTATGAGGCCTGTCAGCAGGGTTTGGCATCCCTAGTATCCACGTGATGTGTGGCTAGCGGGGTACAGCCTGGCAGGCAGGTGAACTGGGCCTCGTGCTCCCAAAGCACCTCCCCCATTTCCTGCTGCTGTCGGGGCTCTAGCCGGGATCCCACATGTACAGCCTCGACACCCTGGCTCTGTCTGGCGACCTCTAGCAGGTCCGGGAGGATATCTAACTCTGTCTATCCCATAGGTGGGCAGCACATCACCATTGCCTCTATGTGTCTCTCCACATATGCCTTCAGTCGGTTTATGTGGAAGATGCGCCGCTGTCGGCCTCCCCTGTCAAGGGCTACTATGTAATTTACAGGACCCTTCTGCTCCAGGACAACGTATGGTTCCGCCCAGGTGGCCTGCAGTTTGTTCTGCCTCACTGGGAATCACACCATCACTTACTACCCCGGGACCAGTTCTCTGTCTCTGGCATGCTGGTCGTACCATTCTTTCTGTCTATGTTGGGCCTGGGCTAAGGGCTCTCGTGCTAGTCCCATCACCTGCTTCATCCGGGCTGCAGTTGCTCAACGTACTGCAGGACTGGCTGTTCAGGATCCTGGAAGATACCTTCCCATCCTTCTTTTACCAGGTCTAAGGGACCTCGTACTTAATGGCCGTATAACAGCTCAAAGGGGGAGTATCCGGTAGACTCCTGTGGCACTTCCCTGTAGGCGAACAGGAGTTGTGGCAGTGCCTTCTCCCAGTCTTTCTCCTCTGAGTGTACATAAACCTTGAGCAAGATCTTGAGGGTCCCATTAAATCTCTCACACAGCCCATTGGTATGCGGGTGGTAAGTGGTCGTACGGAGGGCCCTTACTCCCCACTTTTCCCACAGATTTTGCACTACCTCCCCCTGAAATTTAGGACCTTGGTCAGTGAGCAACTCCTGTGGGTACCCTACCCTGCTGAAGATGTCCACCAGGGCCTGTACCATGTGCTCCGCATCTATGGAAGCGAGAGCCACGGCTTCTGGGTACCGGGTGGCCACATCCACCAGGGTTAGGATATACCTTTTGCCTGACCAGTTGGGTACTTTCAAGTGGCACACTATATCTAAAGCTACCCTCCTAAAGGATTCTCCTATTATGGGCATTGGCCGCATGGAGGCTCTGGTTGGGATTTTCGCTAAATGCTGAAAGGTGTCTCATGAAGCTCGATAATCTTTCACCTCACGAGACACTCCTGGCCATAAGAAGTTCTTCAATAGCTGGTTCTTTGTCTTGTGGGTACCAAGATGTCCCGCGGTAGGAATGTCATGGTCCAGGGCTAATAGCTCGGGTCTATAGGCAGCTGATACTATCAGCTGTTTGGGAGATGTGCCAGGGCCATAGTCAGGTCGCATTGCAACTATCCTATACAGGAGTCCCTTATCCCAGACTATTCGATTCCCACCTCTGTCAGGGTACCCCTTCTCTGCTGCTTTGCACAGTTCTGCTAAGGAGGGGTCAGTGGTCTGCGCATTTCTAAACTTTTCCCGGTCTCCCTCCCCCACATCTGGTACAGTCGACAGGTCAGGGTCACTTGGTTCACTTACCCTCTCGGGCCCGGGGCCTAGCTCCAGGACTGAGCGCCAGGATGACTTCTTCCTTGGTTTGGGGTCCCGGGACGGAGGCCTCTGGCAGTCCCTCTCTATTCCTTGGGTCTGTTTCTGGGCTTGGCTCCGGTTGACTGGTTGCACAAAGTGGGTCACTAGTCCTTGGCCGAGGTCATTTCCCAGGATGACTTTGGCAGACAGGCCACTGAGCACTCCCACTTCCACAGTTCCTTGTCCTGCCTTCCAGTCCATCCGGGCCACAGGGATGTCCTTTTTCTGGCGCCCTGCTGTTCGTATGGTCACTCGCTGCTGTTGCAGAAGGAGGCTCGGGGGCACTAGGTCTGGCTCTACAAGTGTCAGAGAAGCACCAGAGTCTCTAAGTCCAGTTATTTCACGGCCCTCGACCCACATGGGATGCATGTGGCCTCGCATTTTCCTATGGGTGGTTTCTCCTGAACTCACCATGTCCACCACATAGATTCCTTCGCAGTCCCCATCTCCTTCGGTGTAAAGGTCCTCTGCCCTCATCCCGCCAGTCTAGCTGCCACCCATAGTCTAGGGTGACCGGAGCAGGAGGGCGCCAAACTCTGGGGCAGTCTCGCTGCACGTGACCTGGCTGCCCACACTTGTAGCACCACGGTGTCCAGCAAGGGGCAGAGAACTCTGCCCAATTGGCAGAAAGCTGGCCATCAGGGGGTCTTTGGGGCTCCCACCGAGGAATGGCTGCCTTGGTGGGATTCTTCACAGCCTGGGGAACAGTGATGAGCCGACGAACCCCGGCAGAGGATGCAGAGGGGGAGTTCTTCCATCTAGGGTGGTTGGCAAGGAATTCATCTGCCAGCTGGGCAGCGGCTTCGGGGTTGGCTGGGCTGTGGTCAGACACCCACTCTCGGAGGTCAGTGGGCAGCTGGGCTAGGAGTTGTTCCAGCACCATCAAGTCCATGATCTGCCCTGCACTGATTGCCTGCTTTCCCTCTGTCCATTTTCTAAAGAGGCATTGTAGATGTGAGCCATACTCCGCATAGGAGCTCCCCTCTTTCTTCCGGGCTTCCCGGAACTGCTGGCGGTAGGTCTCCGCATTGATTTGGAATCGGGCCAGTAGTGCCTTCTTCAGCTCAGTATATTCCCCGCAGGCCTGGATACTGAGCCCCTGATAGGCTTCCAGGGCCCAGCTTTCCAGTTAAGCTGGGGCCTAGGTACTTAGGCCAATCCTCTGGGCTGACTCGGTGAACCCCCATCAGGTTCTCAAACATTTGAAGATGGGTATCAATGTCCGTTTCAGTCTCCCTGAATGTTGGGACATCTCGGAATCCCAGACAGGGTCCCCCTCTTCCCAGGCTTTCGAGAACCACTTGGAGCGGAGCAAGAGCTGCATTTTCCTGCCGCCGCATGGGGTCCCCCGGATTTAGTCCCTCAACATCAGGATCCCCGTCTGTTTCATCATCAGGGCCCACAGGGTGTGTTCGCACCCACTCCCCTAGCCGGCCAATGAGGATCTCTCAAATGTCTGAGTCCACAATTGGGATGCCTTTAGACTGGCACAATACTTGCAGTTCCGGCTTGCGGGCCCTTCGGTATGGTTGCTCTAGCGCCCATCTTGCTAGGAGTGCATCACTGTCCTGCATTTTTACACTGCTAGGGTTTACGGGTTATAAGGGCTCTCCTCTGTGTGGTTCTATACTACTGGGTTACAGGCTATTGCGCCAACAGAGCCTGGTTGTATAACAATACAGACCCCTAGCTCTGCCCAGCTTTTGGGACTGTGTGATCCCACTGTTTGCCACCAAATGTGAAGACACTGGGTTTATGTGTGCGTTATTTTCGCCTACTGGCCCTCATCGCCTTGAGAAAGTATATAGCTCCCGCACAGTACCCCGGGTCTTTTATGGGTTCAGGGATCACACAGTAAGCACGCAATAGCAAGGTACAAGAGCACCTTTATTACATACACACTAATTATACATGTAAACAGTAACCACACTATGTACAGTATATACAGATAGCACTAACATCAACCACATTTAAAGACTAAGACTACTATAAAAACCACACAAAGGATCCCTTCCCCCTAGACAGTCAATAATCACCTCAGGGACTATGTGAGCATGGACCGCTGCACAGCTGTGAGACTCCGGTGGGCAATATGCTGCTGAGAGAGGTACTGCTGAACGACTTGCTGGTCCCGGCCGCTTGGCCCGAAGGGATTCCACTACTCGCGAGAGTAGGGCATGCTGCGAAAGTTGCCCAGCTCCAGCTGGCACACTAACTGCACACCTGAGACAGCTCCGGATAGAGCAATACGTTTTGGCTGCGTATCTGTCCCTGGTCTCCCTTCGATGAAATCCGTGCTGGAAGCCGGCAATTTCTGCAATCCTGGCTGGGTCTGGAGGTGCCTCAGCCACTCCCCATCAGTCCTGCCTCACCGGCCAGGAACCAAGAAGAAAGAACACAGAGGCCCCAGCTTCAGGCCCTTTTTATCCCCCCTGTCCTGTGCAGAGATTGGGTGGATTTTTAATCCCCAGATGTAAATGTCTTTGAGCTGCTGGGACCCCCTGTTGGGCTGTTGCCTGTGTGTGTAGGTTATGGCCAGACCACATTCCTGAAGTGGGGGCTGGGCTAGGAGTGAATAACAGGCAGAAGAGTTTTCCCTGGTCACTGGGTGCAATTTAAGAACCAAGGTATTGCCCACACATTCTCTAGCCGAGGTTTGGGCAGATTGCTGAGGGGCGCCTGCAGTTGTCCTTGTAACTGTTCCATGTGACCCTTGTGCAGGCAAAATTGGGATCATCACATAGGGGATCCTCACAATATGTATTCATGTCTGCATTAATATTATCTTTGTTTTCCGCACTGTTACCTTTCAAATCAATAATTAGGACTGGATAGAGCGTCCTCTTTTCTCTGTAACAGGACAGTGCCAATCTTGGCAATATGCTTTTTTTTCCCTTTACAAGTTACCCTGGAAGCTGGACTGATATGTAGATCAACAATATTTCCCAATAGAGCATTGTGTTAAGCAATGTAAATCTAGGACTACAGGGAGAAGGGGGGGGCATGGCCTAGAGTAGCATAGCATAGGTTACATTCTGCCAACTCTCCTGTGAAATATCCTGTGTTGTATCTTCTTTTTCTTTAAGTTACTCCCCTGGTGTGCCTGTTTCATTGGGACATCTTCTCCTCTGTCCCTCTGGAGTCCAGCGCTGAGCTGTTTGTGAGTTGTTCCTCCATTGTTTCATCGCTCAACAGTGTGGCTGGCTTTGCCTCTTGGCTCCGTTATGCTCCTGCCTCCCGCGGCTGAAGTGAACTTACCTGCAAATCCTCCTCAGGTTGTCAGCTGTATTCCCCAGTGCCTTGGGAGCAGTGCTATTTTTCAGCAGGAAGAAGCAGTAACCTCGTCATAGTTAATGAACCTCTCATTAACTATGACGCAATGTCCTGGGCCAAAATGTATTTTACATAAGATAAGTTTTCTGTAAAGTCCCTTTTGAGTGCCTTCTTTTATATATATATATATATATATATATATATATGTAAAATGTTGTTTTGCTATATCTCCATCCACAGTTCCTGAACTTTGTTTTACAGAAAAATAGCCCTGCTTGGGAGTAAGCTCCATCGCCTGACCTCTCTTCGACTCCTGCTGGTGAGCTCCATTGGTTGGGGTGAGCTGTGTTCTAGTCACCACCAGCTTGCCGCTGGACTCCCTGAAGGATTCTGTTTTAGTCTCTCTCTTGCGCTGGATTTTCTGGGCTGCGTACTTTAACCTTGGCAGGCTTGATTTCTCCTGTGGTGCTTTTGCTCCTTTGATGGCTTTGCTGGACCCTTTTCGTATTGGTAACTTCTCCTGGTGCAGGCGACTACCTTCAGTGGGTGACGTGCGGTGCATCCCGGCTTCCTCACCACTCCAGCTGTGTGCACGATCCTTCTACTCTGGGCTATTTCTGGACATCTGTGTATATCTCCTGGCTGTTATCTGGTGTGGCTGTGTGCCTGGTGTCTCTTCAGTTACTTCTCCTCCTGGACGCTGGTCACACGAACAGCTTCTCGTTCCTGTGAATTCTCTCTCTTTGGCTGTAGATTACCACCATGACTCCTCTTAAACAGATCCTTCAGGCTATTAGTGCCTCTACCCAGAGACTAGTGGACGGATTTGGAGAGTTGCAGATGGATCTCTTCTTGTTATGTGGACAAGCCTTTGATTCCTGACTCCAAAGGCCTCTCCTCTTTCGTTCAATTTCAGTGATCCTGGTTCAATCCATGGTTGACTACCTTTTTATATCCCGCCACTGATATTCTGCTTTAGCAAGTCTAAAAATCTTTTTTCCAGTCCCAGCATTTATGATGAAGCTTAGGGATATCTTTTGCTAATGTTTTTTGTATTTTTGTGTAGACTCCTGGGTAATATGTGACAGACCTTTTTCTTGTTTCTTCCCTGCAGGAGGCTGAGGCCTGGCCCGATTAGTCTGCTGGAGCCTATATATTTGTCATAATCTCTTGTTGCTTTGTATGCCATTTTATTTGTTTCTACAGCTGTGATTTTATATAGCCAGTTTTCTAATTGTGTGGAACTCCATATTCTCTTTAAACGGGAGAGCTGGGCTGAGCTGTTTTTGGTCATTTTGTTAGCTGCCCCCATCATATATGTTATCTTTGCATTGGGGTTGGGGGGGGGGGGGGTGAAGGGGTTTAGTTAGTTAGATTTGGTTAGGGGGTGGGTAATTTAGAGTAAATGCATTTTGAGGGGTTATCCAGGTTACAGTAGGGAGATTTGCTTTGGATGTTTTTCTTTGATTTCTTTGTATTTGTTTTAGTTTGTAGGTTAGGAATGGGCTAAGTAGGGTGGGGGGCTGTGGGAGGCAATATTTTGTATATATATATATTTATAGTTTGAATCCCATTGTTGTATTGACTTTCTTCTGTGTGTACCCGAATGGTGCCTTTGGGTGTTGTTTGGTCACCCATGAGTGCTGGAGGGTATTTTGTATGTATCCTTTATACAAGTCCTATTTTTATTTTCTCATATCCACTGTTTCACTGAACGCTCTTTTACATTGTTATTTGTTCCCTGATTTATACGTTCCTAAATGTTTTCTCTCATGTCTACCCTCCTTTTCATATGCCTGTTTCCCTGCCCGGCTGTTAATCTTTCAAATTTGCAATAATAATATATGATTTTAAAACATAAATAAATCTGGGACCACTCCCTTTAAATTGATGGTCTCAGATGTAAAATGGCTCTGTGCAGAAAAGATGACCAGTACCACACTAGCACCATCTGCAACAAAAGTCTAGCTCTGGATAGTTAGTTTAATCAGGTGGCAAGTCCCTACAACCTATTGCTATTCACAATAATATATCCTTTGCCCACTGAGCAAGGATTTCACGCATTTCTCTCACAGAGGCTGATTCACTACAGTACATAGTTAAACTGCGTTAGTATGCTAATCCATTGCAATCGCAATGCAAACCCAGCATTATATAAGGACGCCCACTTTACATTGCACACATCCGTAATGTTTAGCAGAATAGCGAAACCATCGGTACAATAGAGTACCACCGCAGCCTCACGCACTTGCACAAGCCCTGACCTTACTCAGACATTGCTAACAACCATGCATGCTATGAGCCCTCAGACTGCATATGGCATTGCAGTGGCTAATTCATGCATGCCCCTGAAACAGTGTGCGAATGCAATGGCACGCCTGCGTTTCCCCGACCACCTCCCCATCACCAACCACAAACAGTGCTTCCTGACAATCAATCTGTGAGAGGTCTGCGTAGCCTCTGCAATCGAAGTCCCAATCGCAATAACTAATTTGCGCACTGCAATGCATACGCAGTACGCAACGATCAGCCGATTGCGTGCTTATTAGCAACTGCGTTCCTTGCTGAATCAGGCCCACAGTTCACTGCACTCTATACATGTGAGTGGACAGGAGCAATTGTCAACAGCAAGTTACATGAACTTTTCAGGCAGTTTGGCTACATCTATTTCCCAGATGTTCACCACTGACATAGAAAGAAATTGTACTGTAAGAATAATCAGGCCTCGGGATTCCCTGCTCATGGAGGCTGTGTTACTAAGCACAATCACTATATGGCTATAAAAATGATTTGGCTGTTATCTGTAGCTTTATCTACAATATCACATAGTTGGAGGTGATTGATTCAGGGAATAAATATGTATGGTGACTCCACCCTACAACTAACCTGCCAGTTGTATTACTGGGGGTCTTCTTTGCTGGATGATCAATACTGAACATCCAGCACAGCACCAACCCCTAAACGACCCGCGATCAACGATTGCGGGTCCCTATAGTAACCTGGTTGATATTGACCAGGTTGGACTGCATTCCTGGGTAATGGTCATTATCATTATAGACCATCCGTGCACGCGCATTGTCCGTCGTTTGGGGTAGAAGGGGGCCAAAAAATGGACGATATTAACGATATAGTTTATATCGTCCTACAAAATCTGACCGTGTGTATGCACCATACTAGTTTAGAACGGAGTGTATGTGAATGGCTTTTATTTTTCAACCTTGCTATGTAATTATTTTTTAAAGGCCATTATGTAGTCAAGTAGGGTCCCTCATCAGACTGAACAGGAGGAACTAGAACGTGATGTAACAGACTGTTCTAATAACTTAATAAATAAAACATGATTTGGCATAAACAAAGGTCTGCTTTATTTACATTTTTAACTGAGAACCCTGTATGGAGGCAAGTAAAGAATGGTCAGTTAACAGTAAAGCCACTTTCCAAAGCCATTTTTCAGCAGGCCTACAATAGGGTTCAACTGAAACTGACAGGCCATCGACACAACCAACTTGGGTATCCAACTCCACATTCCAATGACACAAAAAGGCCCACCTGGCTAGGTGGTGACACTGACCCCAGTAGGGTGGAATCAGCCTAATCTATGTATTTAAAGGGAGAGCAAAGCAAGAACTCCTGCAACAAGATGATCATTTTCCCACCAAAACCATAAAGCTGATAACAGACACAAGGGTGGGTGGTAGGGAAAATCACACACGCACGCAGGTGGGGGTTTCTGAGTACCTAGAAAACCCCCTGCTAGCTGCTCCATCGCCACGCAGCTGAACTTTTTTTTTTTTTACGTAAAGAGAGTCTCCTCACTCTCCTGCCAAAGCTCAGGCAACTGTGCCTGCTGTTATACTGTGCTGGCTGTAGGCGGAGCTGCATCGGCAGTACGCAGCCCTCCCAGGCAGTTCACATGAGAGCACCAGCGTTGTGAGAGGCTGAGAGTTGCTGCCGGCATTCTCTCCTGGAGCCACACCGCAGGTCTGTGTATCGGCAGGGTGGGAGGTGTTCTTTAATAAATTATGCCCGAGCTGTATTTATTTGTGTTTTGAAGTGAGAGGTTTTGTCTGTGTGTGTCAATGTTTGTGTCAGTGTGTGTGTCTGTGTAGTCTGTGTGTGTCAATGTTTGTGTCAGTGTGTGTCTGTGTAGTCTGCGTGTGTATGTCAATCTTTGTGTCAATGTTTGCGTCTGTGTAGTCTGTCAGTGTGTATATGTCAATGTTTGTGTCAGTGTGTGTGTCTGTGTCAATCTTTGTGTCAGTGTGTGTGTCTGCGTAGACTGTGTGTGTCAATGTTTGTGTCAATGTGTGTGTGTTTGTGTAGTCTGTCTGTGTAAGTGTGTGTCTGTGTAGTCTTTGTCGGTGTGTGTGTGTGTGTGTGTGTCTGTGCCAGTGAGCGTGTCTATGTTTCCAATGGAGGACTCGGTGTCGCCTTTTTATTTCTTGGAGGGGCTGAAAAGCTCCACGTGGGATTTTCTCTATAATTGAACTAAACCAAACTTTATTCAATTCACCCTGAGTGCTGGACTATGGGACTATGCAAAAGTATATATATATATATATATATATTCAGTCAGATACAGGCAGCACTCCTCGGGTACTCAATGATCCACGCTCGTTAATCCATTACTGTGAAACATTTCAGATGCATTTTCCTGCATTAAGGCATTGACGAAATATGTAATAAATGCATCTGACATTTTGCACAGTAATGTATTAGCAATCTTGGATTATTGAGTACCCAAGGAGTGGTACCTGTATGTGTTTCGATTTTTTTTTGTCATTGGTTTGGAAACCCGCCTTTCAAAATCCTGCATTTGCCACTGAAAATCTTGCTGAAAATAAGGTCTCAGACCAGGCAACTTGTGCCTATAAAACCTAACTTCTCTATACCTACCGCACAATAATTGGGACAAGAAAAATATTTTTCAATTTCCATGGGGACCGCCCATCTGCCCTTAAGCTGGGTACACACTTAACGATGTGTACCCAGCGCGATATCGTAGGCGATGGGATCCGGCATCGGCAAGTGCATATACACTTGCCGATGCCTGGAGCGATGGCAGGGGCCGTGCTGCATTCTGGTCCGACGGACAATGTCGTTGACGACGTCCAGGAGCGCGCATGGTCAGCGACATAGCGGGTACACACTGCCCGATGTGGACGATATGTCATCCGATCCGTCAGATAGGATGACATATCATCTAGTGTGTACCCGACATAAGCTTCACTACCCTTGTAACACAGGCTGTACCAGCCTCTGGGTTTAACTCCGTCAGACTTATGAAATCCCTTCTGTTATTCTTATATGTAATAAGGAGAAGAATCAAAATGGCAGTAGGGAGGGTTGCAGGAGCGAGTCTGTCACTACAGTCCTAGGGGCTGAACATTCTGAAACAGACACCACAGTAGTAGTAAATACCAGTCACATCTATGAATAGCAGTACATTTAAAATAGATCTTTAAACTATGTGGTTTATTTTATAGGTTTGTTCGCACTTTAGCTGCTATATAGAAATAACAAAGATGGCTTGTTTTCAGGTCTACCATCCCATGGATGTGAGAAGCAGTTATTTTAAACTACAGGATGTTGGCAATTGATAATCTACAATGCATTCATTATACCCTGACTATGGATGCAATGTTTTGAAGTACATAAGAATCCTCTTCTGAACCTCTCAAGTGCAGGCATCGTTTTTCCCAACCTTCCAGTCATATGACTGAAAGAAACCACCCCTGTAATAAAATATATGCTGTGTTTCTGTTACTAGAGATCATTAACCTTCCAGCACCATTCCTACAACATTATTCTGCAACACTTGTTATGTTTTCTGCACTGCTACTGACAGGAACTCCTAAACATATCTATTATACTAAACTCAAAGATGACAGATGATCAATGCATTAAAGATTCATGAAACATAAAATATATTTAAAAAAAAGAAGTGCCTTCTCCATGTCCTACCTGCACTGCAACTTTAGGTTTGTTTGCAGTTCTTTAGAGATGCACTAGTTTGCAGGTTTACAGATTTGTATTGGCTTGCTAAACTACAATCAATCATATCATAGGGAGGTATGGTTAATGTAGTTTTGCAGAGCAAAGGATTTGCAACAAAGTATTAAAAAGTTAGATTTAGGATTGTTTAGTTTGTCCCATTACTTTTGGCCCCTTAAAAAGAACGAGGCACATATTGAAACTGTTGTAATTCCTACACCGTTCACCCGATTTGGATGTAATTACCCTCAAATTAAATCTGAAAGTCTGCAATTAAAGCACATCTTGTTTGTTTCATTTCAAAACCATTGTGGTGGTGAATAGAGGCCAAAATCTGAAAATTCTGTCAATGTCCCAATATTTATGGACCTGACTGTATATATATATATGTGTGTATATATATATATATATATATATATATATATATATATAAAAAAAAAACACTGGGGAACAAAAAAATTTTGAGAGTACTCGCAGGTCCTATTTTTGCATTAGATCTTCGCTATAGCTGAATTGGCTCCAGTTTTCAAATTAATGTAAAATTATAAAATTCAATTATTTTCTCCATTTAAAGTACCTTACTAGTCTAGGCCTGCTTTACTTAACAGAATCGACTTAGTTTTGCTTTTTTAACAACTACCCTCTTTCAACAATAACAAGAATTTGTTTTATTTGTGAGAACATAGCTGGTAGTCATGTCTGAGACACAATTCACATTCAAATTTCCTCACTAATGGTGGGAGGAGGCGTGGCAGTGCACTGCTGAGCCTGCTGGGACATCGTCAGACTCAGCCACCTCCAAGCATACAGAGAGGAGCAACGGGAAGGACCGAGTGACGCAGTTAGCACACCTCCTGTTCCATTGTTCAGCCCTCTCTCTGTCCCACCACAACCAATTTCCTGCAGTTTGGGCTCGTTTTGTTCAGTATATCCTCGGCCCTGAATGTGTGAAACAAAGCTTTTTCGCCGTAAAAATTAGTTCTTCAAAGAGGTTGTGTACTAACAACCCTAATGTTTTTTGTTACATTTGTGGCAAATATAGTGTTGCAAAAGAAAGAAAAAATATAGCACTATTCGTAAAACAATCGTATCAGGCTTATTTTTAAACCTGCGTGGAGTTACTCCGCAATTGGACTAAAGGTGATCAAAAAAGGACTTAATTTTGGCATACCTATGATGTGGTGTGAGCCAAAAGATCTCTTGAGTGACTGCTATTTTTGTACTATAAATGTGAAGGGTATGAATCGATTTAAGAAACGCAAATGGGAATACCCAAGTATGAATTCTGCAAAACAACCGATACCACATAGCGAAGATTACCTGTACCATCATTCAGTTCTTTGTGCGAAGTTGAATGTGATGATGAGGAAATATTAATTTCATCCAGTGCAAGTGACAACACAGATAAAAGGGAGCTTGAAGAAAGTTCCTCTACTCCAAACAAATTTTCTCAAAAGGAACTAAACAATTTCATTTGTGACTTGAATTTATCAAAAAAGAAGGAGCTGAGCTTTTAGCATCCAGACTTCAAGAAAATCACTGTCTTGAGCCGGATGTTACTATAACTTCGTATCAAAAGAGAGCAAGCCATACTGCCGTTCTTTAGCCAAGATAACAATCTTGTGTATTGCAACAATATTCCAGAGCTTCTCAAGATGATAGGCTTACCAGAAAATCGAGCAGAAGACTGGCGGCTCTTTTTGGATAGTTCTAAAAGGAGCTTAAAATGCATATTACTGCACAATGGGAATAAATTTGTGTCGTTTCTCATCGGTCATTCAACAAAACTTGAAGAACAATATGAAAACATCAAGTTAGTCTTAAGGTGCCCACACATATACCGATGTGCTCACGATACGATTTTATGGCCAATTTCCTCATGAACTTTCACGGGAGCTCCCTTGCCGTCGTGATCACGATTTGGGAAAAAAGACACCCAATCTGTCTTACGATCTATCGGATCGTACGCATCGTGAGATTGGACATAACAAATCGTGAGTTAAAAAAAACAAAAAAAACAGGCTCTTGACTATTGGTGGGAAATTTAAATAGCCATAACAATGGGAGGGGCTATCTAGGGAGTATAAACAGCAGGAACCCTTTAAACTCTGTGTACATTCTGCTCTGCTACAAGATGAGGCTAGGTGTATTCCTGCTGAATCCTGTACATTGCTACTGTGCTCTTTGTATTTGGCTTGCCTTATACAAAGTTTATTCTACCTGCAAGTGTGTGCTACCTACCTGCATTCTATCCTGTTCCTGAATTCTGTACTGATGCGTCCCTATCAGTATAAAGTGTTGGTCGCTGAAGCCGGGGTCCGGGAGATTAGGAAGAGGCCCCAGCGAAGAAGGACGAGAGCATGCTGGACCAAGGAGTGCCTGCTACAAAGGGATACCCGATCTCACATGTCCCTGCTGATAGAGATCAAGGAGAACAACCCGGAGGACTATCGGAACTACCTGCGCATGGATGACGCCAGCTTCCAAGAATTGCTGCATCTGGTGACCCCCCACATCAAGAGACAGGACACAAGGTGGCGGAGGGCAATCCCTGCTGAAGACAGACTGGTGGCTACCCTGAGATACCTGGCTACAGGAAGGTCACTGGAAGACCTAAAGTTTGGGACACTCATCTCACCTCAGTCTTTGGGCGTCATCATTCCGGAGACCTGCAAAGCCATCGTAAAAGTGCTACAGTACCAGTATTGCAAGGTAAGTTAAAAAAAAACACCACACATTGGTTTCTTGTGCAAAGAAAAATTTTTATATTTATTTTTTACTCAACATATAAAGCAAGAAATTGCCTTCTTTTAATACAATGTGCACTGACCTGCAGGCAACTGAAAGTGTGCACTAAACTGTGTGCAAAATACTTTATTACAACTTTACAAAAGAACATTATCACCAAATTTTATGAATCCCAATAGGTAGCCGGCTGTATGTGATAAGGTGGGTCAGACGCCAGTTTGAACAGGCCAATACACACATGGCACAAGTACTCATTGTGGCCCCGGCTTCCAGCTATGTGTACTTGTGCCATGTGCGTAGTGACCTTGTTCAAATGGCATCATCACCACCCTATCCCATGCAGCAAGCACCGATTGGAATTCATAAAATTTGGTGACATTAAAATCAAGACAAGAAAACAACCAAATTAAATATCACCAAATTTAATGAATCCCAATAGGAAGCCGGCTGTATGTGATAGGGTGGGTCAGACGCCAGTTGGAACAGGCCAATACACACATGGCACAAGTACACATTGTGGCCCCGGCTTCCAGCTATGTGTACTTGTGCCATGTGCGTAGTGACCTTGTTCAAATGGCGTCATCACCACCCTATCCCATGCAGCAGCACCGATTGGAATTCATAAAATTTGGTGATATTACAATATAGAACAAATTTACATCTCTGTATATTGGGGCGACTCATCTGCTGCATCCAGCAGAGCATTATACAAGGTGGTGCTGGTGCTTGGGGTGCTTGGTGGGGGAGTAATATCTAACTGGGCAGGGGGGGGGGGCGGACATACCTATTTGGGGCAGGGGAAAATAGCATTGGATCTGCAATGTATGTCGAATTTGAGATATTTTTGCTCATACAGCGACTCAAGAGGTCGTAGTTTAACCGTAAAAATTTTTTTTGGGATATCTGCATCCAGATTTCTCAATGTGCTGTTCACATGAGCTGTGAAATCATCAATTGCATCTGGGGGTTTCTGCAGCAGCCGTTCTGCGTTTTGTAAAAAATGGTCCTCTCTTTCTGTAAAATTCTCCTTTCTGCCTTTTTTTTTTTTTTTTTTTTGGGGTTGTTGCGAAGATGAGGTTCCAGGTGGAAGTGGAGTTTCCACTTGTGTGCTATTCTCCGGATCACTGTCGCCACCGAGCAGACTGAGGTCCGGTGTGGATGTTAAATCAGGGTCTTGGGTGGGAGTCTATATAGGGAAAAAAGATATAAAAAATATTATAGTCATGTTTTAACATCTTTTTTCCTATTTTTAGGGCGGTGGCTGGGTCATGCATTTATTGCCTGTGGGCACACATTGGTGGGCAGTGGGGGAGCTTAATGCATGACCAAGCCACCGCCCGCCTCAATACGGCGGGTGGTGGCTGGGTCATGCATTTATTGCCTGGGGGCATACATTGGTGGGCAGTGGGGAGCACATATTGGTGGTCAGTGTGGTTGCAAACTGTACAAATACTCACCAAATATCCAACAAAACAAAAATCCAGTGTGCAGGCTCCCAAAGTGCGACTGACTTGCTCCATACACGATGCTGCACAAGATGGCGATGGGGCGTGTCCAGGCTTCTGTCAGTCAAATTCTGCATTGTGTGATGAATCGTACGATTCATCGTGAGGAAAAAAACCCTCACGATCGGCGTCCATCGGGTTCATGGTTGGCTAATCTGCCCTACAGCACGGCAGATCAAAAGATGCGATATACGACGAGCGGGGCCGCGCATCGGCATCGTGCTCGTGAGTATAAACTCACGATTTGTACTTTTTTTACCCGATTTGTCGTCACGATTCGTCGAAATCGGCCAAATCGTGTAAAATGTCGCTATGTGTGTGGGCACCTTTAGAAAAAATGGCTTATTTTCAGCATCAGTGGTCTGTTTGTGTTGGTTTAAAAATGTTAATACTTTCTTCTTGGGCAGCAAAGTGGATATACCAAGTATCCTTGTCACATATGTTTATGGGATAATCGTGCAAAACAAAAGCACTGGCAGCAAACCGTATAGCCTCCAAGAGAAGTTATAACTGTAGGAGAAGCCAACATCATTCATGAGCCCTTAATTGACAGGAAAATAAATCATACTGCCGCCTCTCCACATCAAACTGGGTTTAATGAAACAATTTGTAAAAGCATTGGACAAGTCAGGCGATTGTTTCACTTATATTTGTCAAACATTTCCATCTCTAGTATTTAAATATCAAAGGCAGGAATTTTTGACGGCCCACAGATACGGAAACTGGTGAAGGATCCAAATTTACCACATCTATGACTGAAACAGAATCAGAAGCATGGCTAAGTTATGTGTCTGTCATTCAAAATTTTGTAGGCAATCACAAGGCAGACAACTATCATGAATTAGTCCCCAACATACTAAAATGTTTAGAGAAAGTAGGTGCCAACATCAATTTTTTGAACAGCCATTTAGATAACTTCCCGTCCAATATAGGAGATTTAAGCGAAGAACAGGGTGAACGGTTCCACCAGGATATTCAGGTAATGGAAGAAAGATATCAAGGAAGGTGGGATCGTCACATGATGGCCGATTACTGTTGGAGTCTGCAGAGGGACTGACCGCAACAAGAATACAAAAGAAAATCCTATAAAAAACGGTTCTCATAGTTTCCTAACACTTATCTATGTAATTATCCTGTGTCCTTTTATAACATTTTACAAATCAAATTTAATCAGAATATATATATATATATATATATATATATATATATGTGTGTGTATCGCTTATTGTCCTTACCCAGTTCTAGGTCTGATACCTAGCATATTTTAAAAGGAACAATGCTGCGATTGGAGGCTGGTCTCACCTTATGCGGTACTTTGGTACAATTACTCCGCTTTACACTATCTCTCCCTAGGGATATATATATATATATATATATATATATATATATATATATATATATATACACATACATACACACACACACACACACATACATACACCCCTACCTATAATTACACAATCACCTATAACCAGGTAACCTACGCACCTGGTTAGTACTCAGCTGGTAAGCCGCCTGGGATTACCAGGAGCTGTAGGCTATATATATATATATATATACACACACACAGTCAGGTGCATAAATATTGGGACATTGACATAATTTTCATATTTTGGCCACTATTCACCACCACAATAGCTTTGAAATTAAACAAACAAGATGTGCTTTAACTGCAGACTTTCAGATTTAATTTGAGGGTAATTACATCCAAATCAGGTGAACGGTGTAGGAATTACAACGGTTTCTATATGCGCCTCCCACTTTTTAAGGGGCCAAAAGTAATGGGATAAACGAAACAATCCTAAATCTAACTCACTTTTTAATACTTTGTTGCAAATCCTTTGCAGGCAATTACAGCCTGAAGTCTGGAACGCATAGATATCACCAGACACTGGGTTTCATCCCTGGTGATGCTCTGCCAGGGCTCTACTGCAAATGTCTTCAGTTCCTGCTTGTTCTTGGGGCATTTTCCCTTCAGTTTTAGCTTCATCAAGTGAAATGCATGCTCAATCGGATTCAGGTCAGGGGATTGACTTGGCCATTGTATAACATTCCACTTTTTAGCCTTAAAAAACTCTTTGGTTGCTTTTGCAGTATGCTTCGGGTCATTGTCCATCTGCACTGTGAAGCGCTGTCCAATGAGTTCTGAAGCATTTGACTGAATATGAGCATATAATATTGCCCGAAACACTTCAGAATTCATTCTGCTGCTTTTGTCAGCAGTCACATCATCAATAAATACAAGGGAACCAGTTCCATTGGCAGCCATACATGCCCACGCCATGTCACTTCCACCACCATGCTTCACTGATGAGGTGGCATGTTTTGGATCATGAGCAGTTCCTTTCCTTCTCCATACTCTTCTCTTCCCATCACTCTGGTACAAGCTGATATTTGTCTCATCTGTCCATAGGATGTTGTTCCAGAACTGTAATGGATTTTTTTAGATGTTGTTTGGCAAACTCTAATCTGGTGTTCCTGTTTTTGAGGCTCACCAATGGTTTACATCTTGTGGTGAACCCTCTATATTCACTCTTGTGAAGTCTTGATTGTTGACTTTGACACATATACACCTACCTCCTGGAGAGTGTTCTTGATTTGGCCAACTGTTGTGAAGGGGTTTTTCTTCACCAGGGAAATAATTCTTCTGTCGTGAAACAGTTGTTTCCGTGGTCTTCCGGGTCTTTTGGTGTTGCTGAGCTCTCCGGTGCGTTCTCTTTTTAAGAATGTTCCAAACAATTGATTTGGCCACACCTAATGTTTTTGCTATCTCTCTGATGGGTTGTTTTGATTTTTCAGCCTAATGATGGCTTGCTTCACTGATAGTGACAGCTCTTTGGATCTCATATTGAGAGTCGACAGCAACTGATTCCAAATGCAAATATAACCACCTATAATCAACGCCAGACCTTTTACCTGCTTAATTGATAATGAAATAATGAGGGAATAGCCCACACCTGTCCATGAAATAGCTTTTGAGTTGATAGTCCCATTACTTTTGGCCCCTTAAAAAGTGGGAGGCACATATAGAAACCGTTGTAATTCCTACACCGTTCAACTGATTTGGATGTAATTACCCTCAAATTAAATCTGAAAGTCTGCAGTTAAAGCACAGCTTATTTGTTTCATTTCAAAGCCATTGTGGTGGTGAATAGAGGCCAAAATATGAAATTTCTGTCAATGTCCCAATATTTATGCACCTGACTGTATAATATTAAATCTTGAGTGCTCGCTTCGACAGCACGTACACTATTTTTGTAAGCCGCGGCTTACATTGTGATAGTCACAATTCCCTAAGACACTGCTTCTAGTATATATCCGATGGCCTTCTTGTATGTCTACACATGTATGTAAAGATATGTACTTACATAGGTTCTCCGAGGGCACTAGGTGTCTAGATTCCACTTAAGACTATTCTAAAGGGGCATTTTGCCTCACGTCACTTAGAGCTTGGGCTATCACATTGCGACCTTGGACAATATCTACTATAGTTCTGTCCCCGTCAGTCAATATCTAAGGCGCCCTTTTTCGGGGGGCCTATTATCATTTATAACTGCAGTAATTTTCTCCAGTGGCACACTTGGCTATGCCCGGTACTTATAAGACACTAAGAATGCAGTATTCTAGGTACTATATAAGCATGCTTATCTCCTGGTGGAGGAGTCTGACAGTATACTTACTCTGTTGGTACTACTCTTCCTTTCTAAGAGATTGACTTCTCATGCAAACATGTATATAATGAACTATTCCCATTCTTTGTATGAATATTTCATAATAACCGGGAAAACCTGTTATAACCCTAACTGGGGTTATGACTACAGATATATCCCTTCTTTAATTGGGAAACCTAACACATTCTATGTCTATGTGCAGGTACCCTTCTCAGTATAATTTCCGGTACTGCATTTATTGACTTGTCGCAGACTGAACAAGCTAAGTCTTTAAAGCAGTGGCCCTTAGGTAGATTTCCTATCAGAACATAGAGAATACAGGTTCTATTCCATCCTCAGGGCTTAATTGGTTTAATTACAACAGACTGCAGTTACTGCTACTATGTCTGAAGGCTTTAGGGCAACCCGCTGAGATAGGCGGGGTTGTATTATATTGGTGGGCGTCAAGTAAATTCTTGACCCTGCGGTTCAATTTTACAGTTTATTTTCCATATCCCTCTCGTTGTGTCTACTATAAATGTCACAGGGGGAATCCATTCTCAAATATGTTAAGACCGGTACAGGATCTTAGTTAATATCTTACACTAACCTCGATTCTGCCTCTTTGGCTAATACGCACTTCACCCGTATAAGTGTTAATTTAACGATACTTACACTAGCAGACTGTTTTTGTTTTGTTTTTTGGGGTATATGTATAATCTCTATGTGGATACACATCCCTAATGGAACACACTCAGATATACAATGTGGTCCTGTTGTATGACCTCCATGTCTCCACTAACAATTCTGCTAGTTTCTACAGAATTTTTTACTGCAACTTTTCTAGACGGAAGTCCAAGCTGTAGAGCATTGGGTCTTAGACCACCGAAGCTACTCTCTATACCTGACAAGGCGGTTTGCTGTGAGATGGAAAAGGTCAATGACATTCTAAGTAGCCTCCAGAGGGCTTCTGGTCGCTCACAGGTAAGCGGGCTTACCCCACTAAAGCTTCAGAAGATGCTTCTATTAATGCATCCTGACATTACATAGCCGTTATTCTCTTTTACGCACCCTAGCTGCTGTCCTAGCAGCAATCCGCTCTTTTATGGTACCTGTCAGCTGGCTACACTTTAGAGCTTTCCTGCCGTGTGGGTTCATAGTTCCTACATGGAGATTAGTGACACTATTCTACTAAAATCTGTTGGGGTTATGCTACATTCTAGACTGAGGTGCATCTATGGGCTAGTGCACATGTTTACATTAAAATGTTACAGTCACTATGTTCTACGCAGGAGGCCTTGTTGGTTTTACTGTTCAGTATCGCTTGATTTTTTCATTACACTAACAGGTACTTTCATGGTTGTCCTAGTGCTCTAGCCTCGTTGTATAGGATGCTTTCCTATATTGGTAGTTTGCTCTCCCTGGGTGGCTGTTGTATCCGTGATTCTGAACTGCTAAGGTATCTCGGTTGTTTTCATACTAGGTTCAGGCCAGAAGCTGGTACTGAATACACACTTCTATCATGTTGGAAGTCATCTGTTTGGGGTTTGTTGCTGTGGTTTTCTTTTCAGCTGCAGGGTTCCAGTTGCTGTTTTAACCCTCTGTTTCCAGAATGGGTTGTACTGCTGTCTGAACCTCGACAAGGAGTTGTAGTCTCAATCCTCCCGATGCCACCTCTGCATCATGCCCAATGGGATCTCCACCTCGTTGAGTTCTAGAATCGATCCCTTCCGCTGGTTGAAAACCTCATCATTGTTGGACCTCAAGAAGGGTCCTGGTCGACTGTTCAGTTCTTGGCTTTGGCCTTCATGTATACTCCTTGTTTGAGGCGTCTGAACAGGATCCGCTCTGTATCTGTAGATCTGTATAATTATACATATCTCTGTATGATTTGTTTATGCCAGGCAGCGCCGGGATTCTGCTGTTTGCGACTGTAGCATCTTCCTGTTTTAGGTTCTGGCAAAGTTTTCTTGAGTTTTGTTCTCATGTTACTGCCTTCTCCTATGGATTCTTGTTGGGGCTCTCTGCTACAAACTGTCCGGGTTGCTTTGTTTTCAGCTGAGATTATGGAGTTCTGACACTTCTCCTCTGCTGTTGTCCTCTAGATTGCGGTTCTGTTCCATTCGACTTATGCTGTCTGTTGTGGAAATTTCTGTAGCTGTTCAATGAGGAGTTCTGATTGTTTCCTGTGCTCTATGACACTTGATCCTCAGCTCTTGCTTTTCCATTGGGCCTACAGTTCTTGACGCTCCCTGTTTCGGTTTGGCCGCAGGGTCGGCAAGTTCTCCGCGCTTCCCACCCAGGAGGTTGGCTTTGGGACGTCCTTACTGTCTTGAGTCCCAGTGTCCCATAGTGGATGAAGGAGAAAAAAGAATTTTGGTACTTACCGATAAATCCCTTTCTCCGATTCCACAGGGGATCCTGGATGCCTTCTATGGTTGTGTGACTTTGTGTGTTCCTCTTTTCTCCTTCAGTCGGTCTAGTTCCGTTCTGTGGACTTCTATTCCTCCTTTTTCCTGTTGTCCTCCATCTCCTCTCGTGCTCAGTTTCTTAAACTGGGGCTGATGGGGCATAGAGGGGGAGGAGCCAGTCACACTTCTAAATTATTTAAAGTGCCAGGCTCTACTCTACCACCGTCTATACCCCACTGTCATGAGCTCCAGTGTCCCTTGTGGAATCGGAGAAAGTGATTTATCAGTAAGTACCAAAATCCATTTTTTGAGTGAATACACTGATATAGTGGATATTTCTCAAAGAATCATGTTCATTAGAATGGTATTCCCAGATACGAGCTACAAGAAAGAGTTTTTTGGGGGGAATCATCCCAATATAGAAAAAGGTGTGATGAAAACAGTTGCATATTCTGTACTGAAGTGCAAAATATCTTACCAAGAACTAGAGAGGCAATTTCAGGATGTTAAACAGATTGCGTTTACCTTAGTTTTCATATAATTTCCATTTGTTGATGCTGGCTATGGGGGCGATTCAATTGTTCTAAAGGGTGTCTAAAATAATGGGCGGCCCAACAGAGTAATTCAATTGTTCCTCCATTCGGGCACGCATAGCCACGGTTAGACACATCTCTGCTCGCAGCCTCTTGAGGAGGCGAGCAGAAATGTGCAACAAGTCAGCTGTTTGGGCGGCCAAACGAGATCTGCTCCATTGGGCGGCCATTGCGCTTGGGAGCCCAAAAAATAATTGAATTGCCCCCATTGAAGCAAATTCTGAAACTATTTCCTCTTTGTTTAATATGAAATTATATTAAGTGGTAGTAATTTTGAAGCTGCAATGTGATATTCCTTTGAAGCATGAGCTTCATATAAACATTTCTGGTATCAGCTCCATGAAGAACAGTACCCAGGCTTCAGATCAATAAATGTTTGTTGGACAGTCATAACTCAAGGTAAATTTGCAAAGAAAAGATGAATATAATTAAATCAAGATACAGAAGCCTCCAGACCAATGAACAAATACTGCATTCACTGCTGAACAGTCTTTCAATACGTTATGAAAAGATACAGAGTGCCATCTATCAACTTGATAAAATGTATATGTTTGATGTTATTTTACATATCATTGTCTAGTAGACCGAATACATATTATGTACTAAGGCAGGCGGGAAGCTAGACTGTCACCTGGGGAAAAGACTCAAATCAGAGCCCCTCTCTCAAGTAGATAGAGGTCACCCTTGGCTTGCTTGAATAAAGTCGTTAATATTGTAAGAGACATAATTATGTTTGTAGGGTGAGGGCAAAATTCATTATAACATGCCAGTGCCTGTTGCATTAATAATGTGGTTCTGAGTTATGTTCATTTTTAAATGTAGGCTTCATCGGCAAGACTGAAAGGTAAGTATTGCTGCCTATACTACACTACCTCATACACCACAGAGGAACAGTGGCCACCATATAATGCAGAGAACATCACCGTGACTGCCATATAATGCAGAAAGCATCAGGGACCGCCATATAATATAGAGAGCATCAGTGACTGCTATATACCGTGTTTCCCCGATAATAAGACACTGTCTTATATTTTTTTTGGGTCAAAAAAAACTCCATAGGGCTTATTTTCGGGGTAGGGCTTATTTTAATTAACATTGACAGCATCATGCCCTCAGACCTGCTTTTATCCCCATCATGGCCTCAGTCCTGCTTTACAATTCTTTACTTACCATTATTGTTTTTCCCTCTTTTTTTGTTAGGGCTTATTTTCGGGGTAGGGCTTATTTTGGACCATTTTTCAAAAGTAAGGGTAGGGCTTATTTTCGGGGTAGGTCTCATTATCGGGGAAACACGGTAGTAGAGAGCTTCAGTGAATGCCATACAATAGAGAGCATCAGTGTTCACCATACAGTACAGAACAAAGTATCAATGACTGCCATACAATAGAGAGCATCAGTGATTACCATACAATAGTTTATTCTTGATCACCATACAATACAGAGCAGTACTAACCACCATATAGTTAGATCTGCAAGGACCTTGTCACAACCAAAGATTGTATCGATTCCCACCACGGCCCTACCTGTGTGGAGTTTGTATATTCTCCCTGTGCTTGCGTGCTTCCTCCCACACTCCAAAAATATTCTAGTAGGTTAATTGGCTCCTAGTGTGTACGTGTGTGAGCATGTGATAGGGAACATAGATTGTAAGCTCCACTGGGGCAGGGACTGATGTGAATGGCCAAATAGTCTCTGTGCAGCGCTGCGGAAAAGGTGTGCGCTATATAAATAACTGGTAATAAAAAAATAAAATAATATATTGGCCGATCAATTGATCGGCCAATATATCTTGTGTGTGTCGGCCAGTGTGTACCAGCCATATTTCGCGTCAGCTTGTGCTGCACAGACGATGGCCAATATATCTGCAGGGGTATCGTGCTGTGTCAGACAGACCGCCGTACACTTGCAGCGGAGGCTGCAGGGAAGGGGGCGCGACACGCCGATGGGCCAGCGGGAACCGCGGCCAGAAGACAGATGATTGTTGTTCTGTGTGTATGAAAGTATATAAAGTTCTAGCAGGGTCCAACATTTATGTCACTCCTAATGGGCATATGTAATATCTCCAGCACATGTAAAAAATATATTCATGTAGTATACATTATTTTTATGCAATATACACGAGTACGATCACATCATGGGAGGTGTACAATGCACCTTGGAAGCAACGTATGCTCATTTTATATCTGACTGGTAGGTTAATTGGCTCACAACATGAGCATGTGGTATGTTATATAGATTGTAAGCTCCACTGGGGCACGGACTGATGTGAATGGGCAGAAATTCTCTGTAAAGCGCTGCAGAATATCTGTGTGCTATATAAATAACGGATAATAAATAACTCATCAGGCCCATTGTTTCTAGCCTGATAGCACGTAACAAAACACACATGGTCACTGCGTATATATTTAAGTAATATCGGATATAAACTATTATGTAACAACTTAAAAAAAAATTATTTAGTAAAGAAATTGATCAATAGCTGGTACAAGTATTGGTATCTTTACCCATTTTATGTATTAGCATAATCTTTTATGTATTAGCATTTTATGTATTAGCGTAATCCTCGTTTTCAATGGAAAAAAAATCTTTCCTTTATGATCACTATTAAAAAGGTTATGTGAATGAGGAAAGACCTGGGGGAGGAGATGTACTAAGCCTTGGAAGTAAAAGTTGTGAGAGATAAAGTACCAGCCAATCGGCTCCTAACTGCCTTGTTAAAGGCGGTGTTTGAAAAATGACAGGAGCTGATTGTTTGGTACTTCAGATTGCTCAGCATGTATAACAGAATAACACTCGATGTCTCTTTACAGCTGATTTATTTAGGTCCCACTTCCCACAAATAAAATTTACAAACTGAAGACAAAAATATAAAAAAACAACACACAAAAACAGTACATATATGAATAATTCCTTTAAAAAAAAAGGTGTAATGCAAATTCTACCATTTAATCACATAACTGAAAGAGCCAAACTTGTTGCAAACCTCACCCATGGACATATTTAGACAAAAGAAGTACAGCATGAAGAATTCCTGTCAGTGGCCAAGAGTAGCCAGCGCCATTTTACAAAAGAAGTTACAAGTGCTTCTAGGCCAGTAAAAGAGAACAATGCAGTTTATTTGGTTTAAAAACCCCTTGCAGACATAAATACCCATCTGACATAACCCACACAGTGCATATTTTCCAGATTTAGCAATCATGATTATTTGCTAACATTGCTCAAAGATGCATAAAAAATGCATAAATCATACAAAACAATCAACGGTAAACTTATCTGTCTCAGTGGTTCTCAACTTCAACCCTCAAGTTATCATGTTTTGAGGATTTCTTTCTGTGGAATCAGGTGAGACAATTAATAACCCTGCAAATAGATTATCTCACTTGTGCATGATGAAAGAAATCCACAATACATGACCTGTTTGTAGGTACTTGAGGACTGGCGTTGAAAACCCCCTGATTTGCAGGTGATGAGAGAAAATAACAGATTGGTTGCTAAATTAAGTAAAAATATGCACCTTTGAGCAAATGTTACTAAAAACCCTCCATAGCTCAATTATTGAAAGATTCATCTGTTACTAACCAGCTGAATGTGACAGGAGGGGAAGGAATTATGATGGGTCCAGTATAAACTTGAAAACTTGCTGATGACTATTGTTGAAGCTATGGGGTTATGTATACCATAACCAATGAAATGTTTCAGTGCAGAAGTAAGGGCAGGTAATGGTGCACTGTGTCTAGTTAACCCAGTGTAATATTATTTTGTTAGCACGCTCATCAATACTTTCACTGAGATATTCTTCCAGTGTTCTAGAGGCATGATAGGCAACCCATATTTCTCCACTTGTTGATGACACGTACCTACAGTAGATGAAAAGCCTGTCATTCAACCACAGTCAAGATCCATAGCTTCATTTTGCCTACTCTAGAATATTACACACTGAGAACATAACTGTATTAATGATATATGACAGAATGCCAGTCTTACCCATAATAGTTAATGATCTTTATGGTAATAACATCTCTCCTGGTAATTACAAAATGTATGAGATTGGCATCTGTTGTAGAAGAAAATAACTGCAGAAGGACGACTCTCAGAATACAGCAGCAGATGTCCACTGGCATTCTATCCAAGCATTGCTCATCTCTTCCCATCGTCATATACGGTCAGTAGCCATGGCTGACTTATACATAAGTGGAAAACATTTGGCCTAAACACAGTGGACAAGTTTGTCACCTTCAGTTGACTGCCTGATCTTCTCCAATGCCATTTCTTTTTCACCAATGCTTCATGCTTAGCAGAGATGTAAGTTGCAGCATGTCTGTTAGAAGGATATATTATATCTTCCATGCCACTTAAACTTGTCAAAATCATTGAACTGCTAAAAGAAAAAATATAGTAATACAACATCCTCCTGCCTGTTCTTTAGGATGTTTGGAGGGACAGGTTTGAGGTGGAACTTACAGTCTCTTAGCCCCACAGGAGGGCCCTGCCCCCTTTATAGCATGTCCCTCTCCATAACAAGCCTTAAAATGCCCATAATGGATTTACTTCAAGATTAAAGTGGCTTCAGTTCCATCTTTCTTCGTTAGGTAGAGACCATGGTGGAGGTGGTACTCCCTCCGCAGGAATGCATAAAAATAATCAGACACCAGCAGAATCTGAAAAAGGGGACAGAGAGGTCTAAATAATGATCTACTAACTCCTAGTATAAGAGCTAATATAACATAGGATATAAGGCTCGCTTTGTGGGGTTTGTAGGGTCCTCATTATACTGTTCGAAGTAGCTTCAGTAGTATTTGAAAGCTGATCATTTTATGTATTTTTTTATAACCTGGTCACAATTGCTAAACATACACATCAATCATTTTTGCATCCCATCCTACCTCGATTGGGGTGTTTGGGTGGACTAAGTGTGGTCCAGTCATATTAGGGGCCCTCCCTCTTGTGTTTGTTTGGAATTTACAAAGTATGCTGAAGGAGATGGAATAGCTTGTGTCTCTGCTTGAGTGCTGACAATCTCTTAAAACAGTACATTAAGATTATTCATTGATCATAATTGAAACAAGATTTACCTGTCCCACATTAAATGAGAGTGTGATGGCATAGTAGAAGTTGGAGTTGGCACTTCCAGCATATATCCACAAGTGCCAGAGAACTGGGAAGAGAAGTGAGCACACCACCAGCATGCAGGAGACTATGAAGATATTACGCAAGACTGCAATAATGACAGAAGCATATAAAGACTATAAAACAAATACACATATACAATATACATGTAGATAATGCATTAGGCAGCATGAACTACACCGTCTATTTTATACATATTTATTTTCTTATTTAAAAAAAATTACACTATTATCTTTGTTTCCTGCAAGACTAAAGGGAAAAGTGATCATACCATCTAAAGAGGATAAGTGGAAGTATTTTCCATAGCAACCAATCAGATACTAGCTATTCTGTAGAATGTACTATAAAAATTACAGCTAGAATTTGATTGGTTGCTATGGGAAACACCTCCACTTTTCCTCTTTAGTAGGTTTCATAAATCCATTCCCCCCCCCAAAAGTGCAAATATGTTAATCACATACTAGCCAGTAGCAACTAAGGTAGTGTCAGCTTCCAAAGATCAAACCTGAGTTTGAAAAAATGGAAGCTAGCCAATGTAATTGTCTGTTACAGTTCACAGCAAATTTGTGCTAAGTGCATTGAAAAAGTCATCTATAACAAATATAAGTCTTTCATTAATCAAAATTCTACTCCTTCATACATATAAGTACCAGATATATATTCAGATTCCACAACACACACATAGGGGCAGATTCAATTTGACGCGAGCTACCATTAGTAGAGATGTGCGGGTTCGGTTTTACTCGGGTTTAGTCGGACATGTTCGGATCTCAACAACGACATTTTATTGGCTATCGGCTATCATATGTTTTGGATAGCCAATAAAATAAGTCCGAACTAATCCGAACTTGCGATAATTTTGGTCGAAAAGAACCGAGTAAAACCAAACCCGCACATCTCTAACCATTAGAACAAGCGGCAGATTGGACTCGCAGTTCCAGTCTGAGAGCAGATCTGCCTTCTGCAGTTAATGCATGAAAGCCACTGGGACCCAGTAAAATACTGACCCCTTCCGCCACCACCTGCAATCCAGTGAAATTCCAGTAGGGAACTTTTAACTCCAGTGGTTTTATTCATACTAAGACTGTTATGCAGAAGTCAGTTGCAAGTAAAATGATTTCACAGGCCACATCTCAGTATGTTACTGTACACCCCAAGCTGTAGGATTGGATGCCAAGTAGCTTATCCTGCAGTTATCTGTAAGGGCTTCTACATAGCTGCTGCAATGTGACAAAAGGCAGGAGTGAAAATAACTAGTACAATTTTGCCTGGATTGTAAGAGGGGACTACAAATATGTGTATTATCCATAGGCAGGATTGTCAGAACCCTTTTAAGAACTTAACTGGGTGTTATTCTACTGATATAATTTTGTGATTAAGTATTTTCAATAACATGTTGTCCCTTTTGCTCTTAAAGTCTTTAGAAAAGTAAAACACAAACAGTATTCAGGCCAGTTTTGGCAACTCCACTGTTAGAAAGTAACACCATTGAGAGCTTTCCAGTGACTTACACCTGGACAGGTGGGCCCACATGGGGAGCAGGGCCATGTACAGAGCAACATCCCCCAATGTGGGGTACGACTTGAAGATGCAGATAATTGCAAGCTGTACGAAGATCAGGAACATTGGATGGTCTCTGCAAGCACAAATCATTGCGTGTGAAACTAAATTAATAACAAATCAAGAGAGCTTTGTATTAGAAGACACTACAGAGATGAAAAGACAGAGAGAATGCAGAATATATCTGGCACTACTGTTCAAAGCAACTACCTTAGTGCCATTGTAAACACAAGTTCATATATAGCAAATAACACACACGTCGCTCATAAAGGATTCAAGGAAACATGCAAAGTTTCTGTGTGTTGCCATACATATGTCCATTATAGCAGTAGGAACAGAATAAAGTGTTTTATGAAGACAGTGAGAGAGCAACTAAAACTACCAAAAATGTTACCTTAAATAGCTCCCTACATCGCCACCCAGCATGTGCCGGATTACCGGAACTACACACTGACCCTCACCCAGAGGTGGGAAACCCAGAAGTGTGTACTGACGTCATGGATACTAAGCATCAGTACACAGGTGTAATTAAATCTGAAAGGGGGACGAAACAGCGCTAGCCTGAATTATAACAGAAGTGTCCACATGTGACCCATATGTTTAATATACCCAAAACTATGTAAAGCCCGTTGTATATAGGCAAAGCCCCAAAGGTGGCCGATATATTCAACATATTAGATCCAAAGCAATAATGATATAAGTCCCAAAGTTTCGTATATCAATGTTAAGCAAAAATAACTAACAGTAATAAATTTTAAAAAACAGGATTTTAAGGGAGAAATACATAAAACCAAAAGGTAACAAACCTTAAGCAATAACTCATTACCATAGAGTGTAAAAACATGGATATACATACGAAGTAAAAAAAAGAAAAGAAAAACTAAAGAGACTGAAGGGAAAAAAACAAAAAACTAACCACACCAAAATAATAAACAGTTTCATGTCCCTATCCATTGATTACTTTAACTTGATGGTCAGTGGCACAGTGTAGAAGAACACGTTGACCTGAAATACGCAAACGAAGAACAGGCTGAAGTGTTCAAACATCTCTGCAAAGAAGTACCAGAACAAACCAATGTTGGGGGTTAGGTCAGGGACGGACAATCTAGAGTGTGGAGAATAAAAGAGAAGAGTTACAAACAGGTCCATAAAATGGATGGATCAACATACCATAGGCCCTGCTACTAAATTCAGAGTCTAGACAGATACAGTATCATACTGCAATTGTAGGGAAATTTAGAAATTAATAGAAAGCATGGTTACTGGTGGGCAAACTATAGGCTAATAGGATTTGGGTTAAAGCTGCCTTCTCATGAAAACTAAAATCAGACTGGTGCTTTTAAACAGAGGTTTAGCATTAACTCTTATTAGTGCATGCCAAGAAGACAATACTACCAACTCTATGGCCAACATAAACCAATAATCCAGCCCAACTCATTATATGCATTACAAAGTGGCAGAGCCCCATTTTATCCCAACTGTAGGCTTGAAACCCCCACTGCTGGTCCTACCATTTCCTATGAACTGAACTGGTTTGGAGGGGTTAGTTATACTTTCGTTGTTGGTAGTGAAATAGATGGCTCACAAAGGGGGTCTGAAACATCATAAAACAAATGAGTTGAGCTGGAGACTGTCATACAAAATGAGCAGTTTTTCAGCATTATCCTTTCTTGTTGCAGTACATTCAGACACTCACTTTTGTGGTTACAAATTCCAGCTGTGTCATTTATCATTTTATCACTACACCAGTTATAGGGAAAACCAATTACTTTTCACTGATCTCAGTGGTGTTAAGACAAATAGTTATGAGTCTCACATGAAGCCATAAATGGAGTAGATGAAGTCCCACGAGGTCAGCAAGAAGAAGGAATGGCAGATCAAGATAGTTAGACTGCCCAGGTAAAGGGATGAATACTGACAGGTGAAAATCCAGAAGCTGGAATTTGACATCTTCACTGGAATAAACTCTCTCTGAAGAGAGAAAAATATACATTAGTACCTGCTACAGTCTGCACCTGCTATGGTACTGCAAGTTAATTGCTTTTCTTAGGTACCTGTAGCAGATATAGGAGGGCTGGAGTGAACAAGGTGATTGGGTACAGAGACTGGTAGGTGGCTAATGATAGAAACACGGCACTTAAAAGCGGACTGCCTAAGAAAAAGAAGAATAAAACAGTTTCAATGATCAGCTGCTTTTATAACTGAGAGCAAAAGGAACAATGCTTTCCAGTAGATGGCAGGCGACACATGCATACAATCCGAGGACTGCTGAGCAGAATTAAACTATACACATCACCTACACAAACACTGGAGACAGTCATTTGGTGGAATCAATATTCAGTCAATTGATACAATAGGAACATTACTGAGGTATGAGGTGCCTAATGCTCAAGGATGTTACAGAATACTTATAAACTAACAGGCTACACTTATGAATGGTCTCTTAAATATTAGTTCAGGTGTAAATGGCTGCAGCCACTGTGAGTGGTCGAGCAGTATACATATCCTTATCTGTACAAATGTGACTCACCTTTCACTGTAGCCAAGATGAATAAAGCAATGATTGCATTATTGATGGCACAGGTAGACTTGGCCACACATGATAGAACGGTGTAAGGGTTTAACAGGTAGCTGTAAAGAACATTTTAATATTAATGAGAATAGTATCTGACACTAATAGTTTCATGAACTACTCCCTGTTGCTGCGTCTTACAACAAGGCCTTAAAAAGACACTGAAAGAGAGCAGTTACTCAGAAGTACACAGTAACATTTATTCTACCACTACACACAACTACAAACATTAAGTATTTGCTGATGTAATGAACGTCTTTTATACATGGAAGGACATGTTACTTTATAGTTCAGTATTTGTAGACAAAACAGAGAAATGAAAACATTTCTAATTAAAACCACCCCATCCCAGACAAACACGCTGCTTATCCAACTAGCCCATACAAGTTTCTCTCCTGGGGGTCCATGCCACAATCACAATTCAAGAATCCAGTTTTATGCACTGCATAGGATTTGTAAGATGTAACGTTGTTTAACCTGCCAATTTATTATTATTATCATTTATTTATATGGCGCCACAAGTGTTCCGCAGCGCCTTACAAAGTACATAAACAAATTGTAGACAAGTGACTTACAGAACAATACAATACAAGACATGGATAATATATATAGCTACATTAGCGACCATATCACACAGATAAGCAACAGAGCATAAGCAACCAAGTGTTAGGTGCCCTAGTGGTGAGTAAGAAGTAAATGGACACTATAGTAAGGAGATGCACAAGAGGGTAGATGGCCCTGCTCGTGAGAGCTTACATTCTAAAAAGGTGGAGGAAGACAAACTGGGTTGACACAGATGGGGTAGATGGGGACGAAGGAGCATGTAGCACGGAGTTAGAATGATAGCTGGAAGGCTTTCATGAAGTAGTGGGTCTTGAGAGCCCGTTTGCTGGATTGCAAACAGGTGGAGAGTCTGATGGGGAGTGGGAGAGAGTTCCAGAGGTGGGGAGCAGTGCGGGCAAAATCTTGGAGGCGGGAGTGGGAGGAAGTAATCAGCTGGCACGAAAGGTAGCGTGCATTAGTTGAACGAAGAGGGCGGACAGGAGCGTGAAGGAAGAAGAGAACAGAGATGTATATGGGAGAAGATTGGGTGAGGGCTTTGTGAGCAAGCGTGAGAACCTTAAATTGGGTTCTAAAAGGGAAGGGGAGCCAGTGGAGAGCTTTTAGGAGAGGGGAGGCAGATATAGAGCGTTTGGAGAGAAAAATAAGCCGTGCAGCAGCATTAAGGATAGACTGGAGAGGAAAGAGATGGGATTTGGGGAGGCCAGATAGGATGAGGTTACAATAGTCCAATCTGGAGATGACCAGTGAGTGTATGAGTGTTTTAGTAGCATCCTGGGTGAGATAGGGTCTGATCTTAGAAATATTTTTGAGATGGAAAGTGTTCATATTTTGTACATATTCTTTTCAGACCTAGCCTCCAACCCAGGATATTGTCGGATCAACCTGGGTCCTGGCTTGGTCGGAAAGGATCAATTCGGGTTGTGTGTCCTGGAATCTCGACCCTGGTCAAGACTAGGTTCGAGATCAGCTGCAGTGTGAAATCCGGGTTACAGTAAAAGGATCTCATTGACAGCTAAAGAGCGCCGACACCCACTTTTCACTACTCATCTTTGTGAGCCTGGAACAAAAAGTCCACTTCTAATGACTCACATGCTTGGCAAGGCAGACAGGTCCATTGTGAAAGCGGGCGACCTGGGAATTACCTGGGTCCAAGCTGTGGTGTGAAAGGGTTGTGTTCAAAAACCCAGGGCTGACCCTTGATTTTGGTCTGAAAGTGATATATCTTAAGGCCCCCATACATCAGCGATTGCAGCAATTGTGCAATTTGCAATCGATGGAAAAAGGGAAAGATTTTTATACACAATCGATTGTGGCAATTCTGCAAGTACATATTTGTGTGTAAACATATTTTTATACACAATCGATTGCTGCAATCAATTGCTGATGTATGGGGGCCTTGACACATATGTGCATGATTCGAAGGAGGGGAGAAATCCACGTTCGTGATTCGCTACTTTCACAAAATTAAATCTACCCATGAAATATACCCCTTATTGTATTATTTGGCATCTAATGTTTACACACAAATATGTACTTTATTGAAGGATTGATCCATATTTCAGGACATATTGCAATATCTATTTAAGTGGTTGCATACCTGGATGTATTTATTTTAAGCTTTAATGTTATTTTCTCCCTTTCCATTGGAATAATGTTTCACATGCTCCATCACTGGGCACTGTGGCAAACCATCCGTTTCATATATAGGGCACCACTGATATTTCCTGTACTCTTTGGGTACCACTATGACACACAGGGTATTGATTCGAAGACCATTTTCCCCACCTGATCACCATTTATATATATGAGCCAGTATTCATCTGCCACACAGAAGTTCTAAGCTCCAATCTTAGAACAATGTGGGAGCGAATGTAAGATTAAGGTAATTTACGTCATTATTAGACTCTTAACTGTGGTACCAAATACAACATAGAAAAGTCAGTGGCAGTGAAAAACTGTTAGATTATCAGTATATGGACTGAGTACATTAATGAAGCCCCATAATAGGCTTCATAGGCTACTTTTTGTGATAGGCGTCACCCCTATCACAAAAGTAACAGAGAGGGAGCCTATTATTTTATTAATCTTCCCAAACCCTGACTCCTGAGGGCAGGATTAATAACCTATGAACACAAGAACTTCCAACCTGCAGTATTTCTCCACTTAGTGGTTAACAGGCTTTAATATATTACTGAATAGAACCCTTTGTTTAGGCGGGACAATACACACAAAACTATGACAACACCACAAACACTTACAAGAGCGCCACCTTCAATGGGACATAGTACATTTCAGTGGGTACTCTCAACAGTTCCTGAGATTCTGGTACATACTTATTAAGTTCCAAGTATAGTTTCTGCTTCTTAAACTGTTGAAAAAGAAAAAAATAATTTCTCTATTAAATCAATAGCACAAGAATGATAAAAATGCCATATAGGAATGCAACACTATATGCTGGGGCCCTGTCTCAGCTGTATCTGATTGGCTGTTTTCTAAGCTCCCTGCAAAACTGGATTTGGATTAGAAGCATTTCAATATGTCACTGCATTCAGTTAGAGGGGAGATTTATCAAACCTTGGAGTGATAAAGTGCCCAAAGCAATCAATCAGCATCCTAAGGTGCCTATCCACTAGACGATTAAAATGAGCAATTGAACGATAACGATATCGTTCGATAATAGTTTGAAAATCGTTTGCAGATTGTTTAAAAAACTGGACTTTTAGGGGAGATTCAATTCAACGCGAATTGAATAGTGCCGAGAGCAAGCTCCCGGAGCTATTCAATTAAGTGCGCTGTGTGGTCGGAGAATGCTGGTTATCGCTCCTTAACATGGGTGTTAACCGGCATTCTCTGACCAAAGTGCCGGGCGCGTGGCTGTTAGCGCTGCGCTAAGCAGAAAAACAGCTGCGCACCCGGCACTTTGGTCGGGTTTCTCCTCGCATCCCCAGGGGGGTGTAAGAAAAAATCCTTAGCCCGCCCAAACAGCACACTGAATTGAATAGCTCCGGGCGTTATTCAATTCACGTTGAATTGAATTGCCCCCTTAGACATCTATCATCGTGCAAACATGCTGGTCAACCTGACGAATAACGTCAGGTTCAGCATGTTTGCAGATTATTGATTGTGCTTACACTGAACGACTGCTCATTCAGTGTAGGCACATCACAGACTGACAAACGACTGCACGATTACAATGTCGTAATCGTGCAGTCTTTTGCCTGTCTTCTAGTGGATGGGCACCTTAACCGTCATTTCAAAGACTGCGTTAGATAAATTACACTTAAACACTGATTGGTTGCTTTGAGCAAGTTCTCCACTTTCTCTCTCTCATAGGGGGCAAATTTACTAGTGACAGTTTCTAGAAGCTGAGGTGTTGTCTATAGCAACCAGATTCTAGCTATTATCTTCAAGTAGGTGCTAGTTAAATGTTAAGTAAAATCTGATTGGTTGCTATGGGCAACATATCCACTTCTAAAATCCCTCACTTTAGTAAATATATCCCTTAAGCTGGCCATCCACTATACAATTTTGTCAGATATCTGTCCAATCTGGCTGGTTGGAATGAAAACCTGGTAATGTATGGGAGCAAATGACAATCGTCCATTTGCTCACAAACACTGGAAAATAGCCAAAAATGGTTGTTCAGACAAATTGGTTTAAACACACAAATGTAACCAATTTGAACAAATTTTTTTTGTCCTTTTTTTCAGTGTTTAAAATCATATGATCGACTCATTTGCTCCCATACGCATGATCCCCTGGGATCTCACATTCAACCATTGGGCCGACCCTCATGATTTGGAAGCGTCTTAGGGGCAAGACATATATATCCTCCATTAACTCCCCTCTAACTCCACTGTTTGACAATCCCATGTTTCCTTCAGGGATCTCGAGACCGGCCTTTTCACTTTGGTCAAGAGTAAACATATCTCGGATTGGGCAGTTATACGTTTCTCTGGTGTTTTGCCATTTTCAGATGTCCAGGCCAAGTGGTCTCTCCCAAATAATGAGATATGGCGCTATCTCCAGATTAAACATTTTCTTATGACAAAAGATCTCCATTTAGCGGGTTCCCGAGACTTGACACCCTTTGAGTCGCTGGTGGTGTCTCAGACCTCTTCCTCTCATATACTATCAATTATATACAAATTTTTAATTGAGAATCTCTTCTCCTCATTACCAAAGTTTACTAAAAGCTTGGGGGGGTATCTTGGCATGGACATCAGCATTCCCCAGTGGAAGTCTATATTTGAGAAATCTTGGGAGTAGTTCCACCAATATCCTTACCCTTGAGACTCATCTCAAGGTGATTTCCAGATGGTACCGATGCCCATCCATCTTATCTAAAATGTACTCTGGGGTGTCGGCCTGTTGCTGGAGATGTGGGGCGGATGTGGGAACCCCCCTCCACATATGGTGGTCCTGCCCTGTGTTGAAGGTGTTTTGGGATGAGGTGGTTTCGGTGACATGTGAGATATACAAAAAATCGCTATTGAAGTACCTCAATAGTGCTGCTAAGGCTGTAATACCGATGCGCTGGAAATCTCTCTCACCCCCAACCCTTGTGGACTGGTTTAAAAGAATTGAATTGTATAGGTCCATGGATGACATTATTATGTCATCGCCCAATAAATTTCATATCTACTCCACAATTTGGTTTAGCTGGTTGGAATTCTGCGAATCAGGTAAGTATAAATCCCTGACACATGTAACTTAAGTCCTATCTCTCTGCTAAGATACTAGGATTCAGTCTCCTATGTCCTAGACCGTGGTATTAATCCCCCTTCTCCCTCCTACCCATTATTTTCCTTTCTCTTTTGACTGTTTTTGTTTGTTTTCTTTTGTCTTTCTGTCATGTTTTTCTTTCTTTTGAATAATAATGTTTTCTATCATAGTACATTGTTTTTGTATTTTCTATGTTGTACTTATGTTATGGTGTACTGTTTGATATTTTCTTATATAATTAAAATTTTCTAATAAAAATTAACTTGCATAAAAAACAAAACAAAAAAAAAAAACCAGACCAGATGCCTGAATTTTTCATCCAACAAGAACAAACACAACATCCTGTTAGTGGAACAAGACAAGTGTTCCATTGAGTCGCCTATGGTGACGACTGCATCCATTACTACCATAACTAGAACAAGCATGTGACCTTAAACTTCAAAATAGCTTCAGCCAATATATTCAACGTAGTAAAAACAGCTGTACAATATAAAATCTCTTACCGACATTTTGTTATATTCTTGAACTGCCAAATAAAGTGCAATGGCTGTAAGTACATCTGTAATCTGTGAATAGAAAATACATTTAAAGCTGTATGTGGCCAGATTCAGTAAATACAAGTAACACCACAATACCAACCCATACTATGCAAAATGTGACGTGTGGATAGCAAATATCTTCAAAGGCTATAGATATATATATATACACGTCTATAGCACAATCAGGACGGCACTGCTAGAGTCTTGTCAATGCAGAGAAAGAACGAGGCGGACACAGCAGTGTCGGTTTCTTTTTTCCTGATTGTGTTATAGACGTGACTGTGTTTTGGACAGGCACCCACAGCGGATGTTTCCTATGGTGAATTGGAGTGCCAGCCTTCTGTATTATTGACGTGTGTGTGTGTGTGTATATATATATAGATATCTATCTATCTATCTATATATATATATATATATGCACACACACACAGTTCACTTAAGAGAGTTCTACAGTTTACTTACCATAAAGACTATCTCTGCATAGTCTACAAGGAAGTGGAAGAGATATATAATAAGTGGGGTCTGCAGGAAAGGAAATGAGACAATAAGAGATATTTCAGCACAGTTACAATTATTCCCACAACGTCTTCATAACGTAAATTGTATTTAAATGATAACTCCCCTCTAATTAAACATTTATGCTTGGGTTAAAGTCACAACTCAAATATTCCACCGGGGTTCAGAAACTCTTCAGTCCAGCCCTGCTCTGTATCACTAGCATTGGCCTGTTTGAATATCAGCCCCTGACAATTAGAATTTCCTAGTGCCTATAAATGGGATGCTCATAAGGAAGGGGCACCAAAAACTCTACTGTCTATTTGAACCTGGTGCGTGACAGTACTGCACTATGGAAGAGCATACAGAGAAAGCCAGGTAAGCAAGGCTCTGGATTTTATCCTAATTTAATGAAAAGTAGGTGGGATTATTTCATCTTCCAAAAGGTATAATGAGAATTTTTTTATAGCCATCTAAGTTTACCTGTATTAATGGAAAATGCGGAGTAATACAATATTTAGTGGGACAGTTTATCTCCATAAATCATTATCCTCAAAAAATCGCAAAAGCTTGTAAGTAAAAAAATTCTAATACAAACAAAATGATTACCACCAAATGCAAAACAGGGCAGATCACGTCAGGCACATTTTCAGAAGGAGTTTAACATACTGAACACCACAGTTAGAAAGCCTCTCTATAACCAGACCCATTGCATCAGTTAATACATACAGAATTTTTTGAGTAACATATTAAAATAGATCACTTTTCATCCATTACCAAGGGGACACACATCATAAAAACACATTTTTCCATAATTATCCCAGGGTACAATAATACCTTCAGAACATTGGATTCTATTTCTCCAGATTATAGGCATATCAAATGTGTGTGCTTCTAATCAGGATTAGAGACAGAAATAAACATTTTCATTTGTATTTTCACCATTGCTTTTTAATCAGAATAGGCCTTAAGGAAGTCATACATTGCAAAAAACCTCACCTATTTTTATTAGTAATAGATCCAATGCACTGGCTCTATTAGAAACAATGATAGCAGGTACTATTACATGAGTGTTAGCATGGATCTATTAGTAATGCCTCACAAGGAATAAACAATTTTGAACTGTAGGATATCCCTATTGACGTCACATTATTTTGTTCATAGTTGTGGTCACACAGGACCAGGGTTTCCCACCTCATTGATTACAGTTATTATATTAGTAAGAAAACGTAAATGGGCACAAATCAATTTGATTTTACCTTTGTAGAAGTTAATTGTTAGAAACGGATTATTCTGAGGGTCTAAATTTCAACACTTGCACCTTTGTCAACTTTTTATTTATCGATAGAAATAAAATAGAAAAGGAATGACAGCTCTTTTCAAATTTACCTAATGACAATTATCAATATTCTTGGTTAAAAGACAAACAAAAAACAATGCACACTGTCCAATGTGTAATCAATGTAGATTAATATAACAGCTTTCATTACAGCACCATATTATAACCCATTATTGCATATAGCACTTTTCCACCTGGTCCTGGGTCTGACCCAAGATTTGTAACAGAGGCCCTGATTCAGAGCCGGATGCTCTGACAGAGCGCTCGCTCTGAATCAGGGCCGTCCCTCCTTCATTTTGGAACGGCCTCCTGGCCACTCGCATAGCTGTGGGTGACCACCCACAGCTATAGTGAGCGGCCAAAATGATGGTCGCGATGGTCAAGACCATCGCGACCAACGGGCTTGCGACGAGACCCTGCGGTAGGGTCTCGCTTCCACAAGCCCAGGAGTTCTTTTGGCTCTATCAGAGCCAAAAGCACTCCCACTGACATCACTAGTGATGTCAGTGGGGCTGGACCCAGACGGTAGGCGTTCCCATAGAAACGCATCTGTCTGGGCAGCCACGCCCCCAGCACGCCCACAAGGGGGCGTGCTGTCAATCACCATCAACAGAACGCCCCCTTTGGTGCGAGACCCATAACGACGGCAGGACCATCGTTATTCGGGTCTCGCGCATGCGCACGACGGAGCAGCCTCCGTCGTGCGCATGCGCACTAGGGCAACATCGACCCGCTTGCGAGTGGGTCTGAATCAGGCCCACAGTTCCAAAACGGGTCAGACCCCTTTTCTACTGCAGTGCCGTTCCGGGTTATTCCCGGATTGGCACCGTTCACACTGCACAAGGGTGCAGAAGAATACTTCTCCCGGCACTTGGAGATGACATCATCTCCAAGCGTAGAGAAACCTGGAAGTCCCCATGCTGTTAACGGGATCTTGCTCGGACGACCCGGGTTACCCATTTACACTGCAGGGTTGTAAACCCGCAAGCTACCCAGGTTGGATTGTCGGGTCACTCGACAGGGGAATCCAACCCGGGTTTTAGCTGTGGTGTAAAAGGGGTAATACTGTGTAAGACTTGAAGCTCATCTGCACAATGGCGAGGAAATCCTCTGAACTTCAATATAATTTACAGTAATTGTAGGAATGTGCATTAGCAATAAAAATTCATAGATACTCACTTCGTGAAAAACATCTCCTGAGTAGGGTGAGACACCAAGGTCCAAAAGGGACATTCCTTCCACAACTGCAAAAGAAACATGGCAGAAACTTAATATACACCTCAACAAATCCATTTGCCTAGTGCCATTAATGGCAAGTACAATGAACATGTTCAAACGTTAAACAAAAATAAGTAGATGAAACAAACATGAAAACTGATAGATAACACATTGTCCACCCACTGCATAAGAGTATTTGTCATAACAGACATTGGAGGGGTATTCAATTAGCTGTGATAAGCAGCTTTTCGTGCGAATGTATACTTATTGCGCTATCCTATTAGCCACGGTTTTCGCGGGTGCGAATTTTTACATGCCTTTTGTGCTAATTAGTATTCACCACCTCTTGAGAAGATGAGAAATTAGGGAAAATCCTTATTACATGGTAAAAATGTCAGGACTTGGTTCAGAACCACTGGGACACCCTCCTTAATGACTAATTAGGCAAAAATATTTTTTTAATTTTTCATTTGGCCAATAAGGACATGTCATTTTTTGGATGGAAAAGTGTTTCATTGATGTGGGACAGGTATATGGGAGTGCTGTATGAATGGGACAGGTGTTTTTAAGATTGCAGGTGGGTGTTTAGAGGCATATTTTAAAAGTTTTTTTTATTGGTTTTAATATTTTTATGTTATGTTATAAAAATATTTTAAAAAATAATATTTGAACGTGTCTTTAAATTACACAAATAAACACCTGCTTTCTTTTATTATTTGACAGTTTTAGAAACAGCCATTTCACTCAAGTTAATAACCCCAAATACTTTAATTAGGGCCAGTAATACAATTCTATATTATCCTAGATCACTCGCGACTTTTGGAATTAAATTGCGTGATAAACAGGAGCATGCATACATGAGATAAGCGACATTCACATGCAAACAGTGCGAAAAGTTTTTGCATTATCACGGCTAAATTAATTCCCCCGCTTTGTGTATATAATCGAGTACAGCTGACCCCCTCTCCCCCCCCCTCCAATACTACACTATTTCTTAATCTTCTTTTCTTTTATAAAGTGAAACAAAATGTATTATACTGTACATTATAATGCGTCATCGTCTTTTAATGCCAACATAGCTATGCCGCCAGTTTTGGTTTGTGTTCTAAACAACTTCTACAACATTTATTTATTACACCATTTTCAAATAAAAATTCATGAAATATTGATTTACTTTAAATTAAAGTGTAGTTGTAGATGGAGTTCAATAAGATGAAATAAAAAAAATTGAACACTACACATTCTGCAACATGTAGAAGTTTTGAGAGGAGTTTAGGGGTAAATGGGGCTTAAAATGACATATGGGAAATCTGAAGTGTGTTTCAGGATAAATGAGGGATCTATTCTATAGCCATGTTGTGTCTTTTTTTTTTTTTTTTTACCTTAAATGTACTGTTTTAACTTGTTATTGACATTGGGTAATATCTAGCTTTTTTTTAAGTTACAGGCAGCCCTTGAAGTGTTATCAGATTGCCTATCACACATCTATGGACTAAAGTAAACACTTAAGTCACCTGTTACGTGCATGAAGACTAAAGCTCGGTACACACGGACAGATACATTAGCCGATCAATTAACGCACAATGTATCTGCTGCCTGTCGGCAAGTGTGCACCTGAGATATGACGGTGAACGTCGGCATTCACCGACATATTGCATTGGCTGTGCTGCACAGCCGATGGACAGATATGTCTGCAGACCGCCCGTACACACACAGCGGCAGCCGCGAGGAGGGGGGCGGGACGCCCCCTGCCCGTCGGGACACACCCCCTGGTCCCGCAGCAAGGCACAGATGATGGTTGTTCAGTGAGTACGAAGGACCATCATTTGCAGATTACTCGATCTGCAGATTTATCTGTCAGGTGTGTACCCACCTTAATCTTATCAAGGACATGTTCTCCAGGGTAATTTAAACAGATACGCAAAGTATTAAGAGTAGTGACTACATATTACAGAAAAACTTTAATCATTTACATCAGTGGATCTTAAACTCTATTGGGTTAATTCAATTGGATAAGAATTTGTGAACTCGCAGCATGACACTTGCATACATCACGGCAGGTCCTTATAAGGTGTTATGCCAGGTACGCACGACGAGGTCACTGACTACACGTGGGACCGCACATATTCAATGACAGTGTGTACACACTGGACGACTTACAGAATTTGTCGTAATGAATGGTCATGATCGGCAAATTTATTTAAAATGTTGTCTAGTGTGTACCCGGCTTTAAATGGTTAATTTTTTTTACAGCTAATATATATTTACAGAATTCATGTGTACATTAAAGTGTGTTATGTGATTTTTCAGTGTTTTTATACAAATTTGTAAAATGTTGGAAAAAAACAGTTAACTCCAGTCTCCAAGTTCAAAAACCCCTCTCCCATCCATAAAACACCTTAATGCACCTGCCCCACATCATTCAGAAATTCACAAGAAAAATGGGGCTGGGTATGGAATCCCGATGGTCACAATGTTGATGGTCAGAACAGCGGCATCCCAACGGTCAAACTCCCAACCGTTCGTCGTTCACCACTTATAAACTGCCAGATATTTCTAATATCTGGCAGTGATAAGCGATAATTGACCAACATGTTGGATAGACAAAAGACACAATTTATCGGCCGCGGGAGTGCGCATCTGTCATCGTTCAGGGCCTATCCATTAGCAGATAAATTGAACGACTGAACAATATATCATTCAATTTATCTGCTAATGGATAGGCCCAGGACCAAACTCGCTCCTAATTGAACTGACACATATAGAATAGCCTCTAAGGCCACTGGCACCAAGGGCGTTGAATTATACGGGACAACTATGAAAATTGGTTACTGTGCAATTAAAGTACAGTAATAACCAAGCACACTGCCATTTCTCTAACACAGTACAGGGGAGTGACCACTTGGTTGGTTACTATGGGGCAGCTGCGCGCCCATTTTTTCACCGAATGTTCCCCGTGAATGACACTGGATAGATTTAACATCACCCCACACTATCAGATCTTCGGGTATTATACCCAGACCCCACCACTCCCGAGCTTCTCCCTGTACACCGGCTACAGCCGGATACTGCCGCCCATCACCTCTCTTCCATGAGTTGAGCGGAGACACGAGCTCTACGCGCTCGGAGATGAAGGCGGCGAGACTGGAGCGGAAGAGAACGGCCCTGACTGTCACTGCTACCAGCACCACCAGCACCAGAGGCGCCGCCATCTTCCCAGCGCAGCCTGGCTGGCCGGGCAGCGCTGGGGCTCATGGGAAGACATGGCCGAGGCTGTAGTTCTAACGCGGACACAGACAGTGCAGCGCTTGAAAAAATAAACTACAATATCCAGGATGCTGGGCGAGATACTGGTTCCTTTTTCCGGGGTTGACATCGAAACTACGGACTCCGCAGTGGGACAATATAAATATATTTGTTAACCGGCTTCCCTTCCGGGTTCCTGCCAGTAATCCATCCATCGCCATGGGTAGGGACCAGGGTACATGTAGAAGGAAGTGTTTCTCATGAATCTGAATTTATATATATATTATCCTGCCTTCCACCCTTGCACATCTACTAACCACGAAGGCCGATTGGAGGCAGTTAAGAATGTGTTAGTGAAGGATACACCTATAGTTACTGTACCAGGTTTCTTTGAATTTGTAGAGGAAGCTGTTATATGGGAATTGCTTCTTGTCACAAGTTATCTTCTTTAATACAGCAGTGGAGGAAGACACAATACTTTTTTAAACCTTTTTATCGTGAGTTGAGGTCCTGTAGGTTTATGATCCTTTACTTGCACAGCAAATACCATATCTGTATCCATGGTGACTCACGTTACAAAGTGACATACTGTAACAAGTATATGCACGACCATCCACAACAAAAGGAGTTTATGTGAAATTCATTTTATTGACTTAGAAAATAATAAGATAGGTCCTGCTATAAAAAAACTGTATACAGGAATTGCTAATTGTTTTCTATGTCACTTGTAATGTAAGTCCATGGAATGACCCATAGATATGTTGACAAAGTATTTGCTATTTATTATAAGCCCTGTGTATTCTTTAAAAATTCTTGGAGTATCTCAGTCGTGCCTCAATTTAGTATGGAGCATCCAAAAAAGAGTTGATGTAGGGCCGCGTACAGATATTAATTTTAAATAAATTTGCGGATAGGTACTGCTTTTATTGTCCTTTACCCAGAACATCTGAAGTGTTGCTTGCCCTAGAGCCAACAGACTTAAGGGGAGAAATCAATTGTTTTAAGACGTGTAGCTTCTATCTAAATTGACGGGAGCTATTCAATTGTTTGCGTGACCATACCCAAAATATACTAGAGATAAGCTGTGTAAAGCAGCTTCTCCTGTGCAAAGTGCCAGTTAACGACGCCCAGAAGAATGCTTAAAAAGATTAGATACATTTGCCCACAGTATTATGCACATCTTAATGTGCGTATCCACTACACGAGAGTGGAACGACTGTACGATTACAACATTGTTAACGTGCAATCGTTCATCATCCTGTGCAGTGGATAATGTGCCCTCACTGAATGATATGTCGTTCAGTGCAGGCACCCTCCCTCATCCCCGAACATGCACCACCTGTCGATATTGACAGGTTGGCCTGCATGTTCAGGCGATGACAGATGCCGACAATGACCTGCGGGAACGTGCATCGCTGGTCGTTTTCGACATTTTACTGCACAATCAATGAGCGATTGAACGATTACAATGTCGTAATCATTCAGTCGCTCATTTTTCGCATCTAGTGGATACGTGCCTTTATACTGGGTACACACTACAATTATCTGAAAGATATTTTGGGAATTTTATTCTCTGGCAGAATTGTATAATATGTATGTAAGTAAATACTATACAGTAACACTTGTGCAACAAGGTCGTGCGTGGTAAGCGAAATATTGCAGAGGTTTGTCCCCCTCTGTATATAGGTAAACAATGAAAAAAGGCTCCAAGACAAGCTTGGTTGATTGAGCTCAACCTTAATTCTAATGGTGTGCAGGTATTAATGAAACATAAAGCATGTTTTGTTGAAAAGATCACTTTACTATTTATAAAACCATGTTCACAGTGGAGTAAACTAATGTATACATAAGTACTTAACAGTGAATGATGTATTCAGAAAAAATGTCTAAAGCTAGTAAACAAATCTAAATAAATAATAAAGAAAAATGACAGCAAAGATTGTGTCTCTTTAGTTGAATAACCAGCTGATCGTTGTGTTCAAGTTAATATTCTCCTTTATCGTTGCTGTGCCAGTCAATAAATGGTTAAAAGGGACTCCTCTTCCTTTTGTAGAGTGTGTATATTGAAGTCTAATTCCCCGGATTACGGCATCCCGTAGTGTCCGGTGTCTAAGTGAGCTCTCACTGTATCCCTGGGTCGGAGTTGTCTGTAGATGTTCTTTGCAGGGTCTCGTGATTCTTTGCAGACTCTGGTCACTAGCGTGTGCCCAGAGTCTACTGCGCATGCGCAGAACGCCGGAAAAATGGCTGCGGCGCCCATTTTCCAGTGTTCTGTGCAGCGTTGACACCCGACGCAGGACTATGGACAGGTGAGTTTTAAATAATATAGGTGCATGGTGTGCAGTGCGGTGGCCCCCTGGACCTGGGGACCTGTGTGCTGCACACCCTGCACCCATTGTAGTTACTGTTGCGATAAAGGCTCATACCATGTTGGAGCAGTTATTGCTGAAACTAGAGTCAGAGGGCCTGCAAGTGAGCTGAATACTGCTCCATGGGCAGACCAGTCAGCTGGCAGGGTAGAGCTAAACCTTACTTCGGTTTCCTCACAAGGCTACAACATTCCAGCACTGAGATCCTCACTTCTACAGTTTGCCTTATTTAAACATGCAGCAGGGTTGTGATGTCCCTTCTCTGATAACTTTCAGTACATGAGAGTGGGAAATCCAGCAACATCAACAACAGTACTGTTGTTTGAAAAAGACTCATTTCTAGAGACTTGCTGGATCAGTGGCGTAAGTTCATCCCAGATGCCCAGAGGCAAGTTATAATTTGGTGCCCCCCCCCCCTAAAAAAATAGGGAAAATAATTATGGTGCATATCTATCTATCTATCTATCTATCTATCTACCAATCTATCTATTACATATGCACAAAAACACTAATATAAAATAGCCTTAGGGTGAATATATTTATGGGCAATGGAGGAGGTGCCCCATCAGTGCAGGCGCCTCCATTGTCTCCCATAGTTCTGCCCCTGTGCTGGATTGTGGTACCTCTGAACAGGAGGAAAGTATCCAATTTTGCTAAATTCCACTCGCATAATTTAGAGTTAAGTACAGTATGTAAAACCTATGGTTGTCTCTGAACTTTAGGGGCTCTACTTAAATATGACTTAAATCATGCATGCCTACCCTCCCGGTTTTCGCTGGAGGCTCCCGATTTTTCGGGTAACCCCCCCGCACCCCGGAAGGGTAGGCACTCCTCCCGCATTCTGCCCACTTCCTAGTGAAGTGGGAAGAATGTCGAGAACTTCCGTGGCGGTTGCGGGTCCCTGTGTAGGGGGTGGGGCTTAATGACGTAAATATTCATAAATCGTGTAATTTAGCCCCGCCCCTTATTTGAATTTGTGGCAATTTGTCGCTGAGGGGGCGGGGCTTAATGATGTGAAACGTCAGGCCCCGCCCCCATTGCGATCCACCTGTTTTTCCTCCCTGTGTTTTCCCAGGGAGGAGATAGAAAAAGTAGGTAAGTATGGTTAAGGATTGGTACGATATCACTGCTATATCTTACTGTGTATGGACATGATATCAGATAGTGCGCGCACCCGTGGGGTCGTATATCACACCTACAGATCTTACTGCAGGTTTAGTTGATCTGCGATGTGCTATCCCATGCAGCGCTATGCGGGGGGGAGGGGAATGTTGGCATATCGGGCAGTCAGCTACCTGATCGCACCATGTGTGGGGGCCGCCTGATATGTAGGCCATCGGATCCCCCGTCTCGTCGCAAGGTGCACTTCGCACCATGTATGGGCGGCTTTAGCCTTACCCAATAACACCAATTACTTGTGGCTTACTATATATCAAGCTACACACATTGAGCCTGATTCCGATCCACTCGCAATGCCGATATTCACAGAGTTAAGCTTTTTTCTTGTTACTGTGCGCGCACGAAACTCCTGTGGAACATGCGTTGCACAGACTATGCGCACAAAGGCGCTGTTGCAGTCCATCTTATGGGATTGTTATGGTAGTGTCTCGTTTTTGTCACAAACGCTAATTTGTTCACTTTGGAGGCCATAGTCAGGTGGATGTCATAGGGCTGGAGCAAGTTTCGATGGTGCAACTGATGGTGGCATCTAAAGAGGTACCAGGCAATATAACAATGTCTATGGACACTGAAACTGGTATTCTCAGTCCCTGCTCATTCATACGCATGGATGTACACCAGGGAAGGACTTTGTAGCGGCATTTGCATAAAGTCGCAGACGGGTGACCGCTAAAAGACTGAATCAGGCCCGTTATGCTGGATAATGCTGTCATATCCTCTATCTACTATTTAATTCACTACACATATTTACTTATCATGGCGCACAAAAATTAGGTGCTCCAATCTATAGCAATCAGTCAGATATCAGCTTTTAGCAGCATGGTTTAGTCCAAACAACATCTGTTTGCTTTCTTAATGCAGGTTGAGTCTCCCACATGTAAATATTCCAAAATACAGAATCTTTTTAGCATGACTGAGATAGTGAAACCTTTGATTTTTTTTTTTTTGCAAATTGTTTTTTATCAATCAATTAATCAATATGCTTATGGTAAGACAGACATAAAAAATCTTGATCACCAATTACATACAAATCACACAAAAAAACAAAAGAAAAACAAGGAAAATAATAATAGATAAAAATACAATACAGCTTCGGTATCAACAAAAGCAAATAAAAAGAAGCAAGTCCACCCTATTGAATCTAGGGGCCAGACAAGTTATAGACCTCGAGGGTATCATAAACCATCAAGAGGTTTAGGGGGGACGTGCAGCAATAATATTTTTAAAGGTGTTTGAATCCTTGAAATCCAGCCAACGAGACCAAGTATCCTTAAAAACGTCATAGTTGTCTTCAGTAGAAGACAGAATATCTTCCATTTCCATGTAGAGGTCAATTCTATCAAACCAGTCTCTATCCGTTGGAGGAGAAGAGGAGCGCCACTTTACCGGGATAACTGACTTACCCCGCATTATTTAAATGGCACAACAGTGACTTCTTATATCTCGAGATAGGGCCGGATAACGGAGAATAGGTGAAGCAGCCAAAACAACTGATCAGATGGAACCGGTTCCCCGATTATAATTGCAGAGAGTTTAAGGACTTCAGACCAAAACAGACGGAGATGAGAGCATTGCCACCATATGTGGAACGGGTTGCCAGGGGTATTTAAGCACCGCCAGCAAATATTCGGCATGGCTAATCCCATTTTTGAGAGGACATCTGGAAACCTGTACCAGCGGGATATCAACTTGTATTGCGTCTCCCGAACACCAACACTAGGAGAGCAAGCATGCGCCAAAGGAAATATTTTTACCCAATTAGCCTCCCCCACCTCAGTGCCCAACTCCAAATCCCATGTTTTAGTAAAATGTGGAAGACGGGCACTCACATCATCCGAAAGAAAATTATATATCAGAAATAGTATGAGCTCAAAAGGTGTCAAAATTGTATGTAGGGTGCCAGAGGGGCCAAGAGAGTAAAGGAAGTGGCAAACTTGGAGATATCGCCAGTATTCCCCTTGAGGCAAGTTCCACTTGCCTTGTATATTGGCAAAGGATGCCACTTTGTCCCCACTCACCAGCTGTCCGACTCGAAAAAGACCTTTATCTAACCAACAACTAAACGCTCTGTGGTCTGAAACCTTTGATTTTTGATGGTTCAGTGTACACACACTTTAAGGCACAAAATTATTAAACATATTGTATAAAATTACCTTCAGGCTCTGTGTATAAGGTGCATATGAAACATAAATTAATTTCATATATGTTATGTACACAAACTTTGTTTAAGCCACAAAATTATTGAAAATATTGTATAAAATAACCTTCAGGTTGTGTGTATAAGGTGTATATAACACGTAAATACATTCTGTGTTTAGATTTGTGTCCCAAGATATCTCATTATGGTATGTACAGTACATATTCCAAAATACAGAATATTCCGATATCCAAAATACCCCTGGTCCCGAGCATTTTGGATATGGGAGACTCAACTTGTACAACATTGCTCTAGCATCATGTTATTAAATCCCCAGATGGAGTATGTGTTTGTCCTCTTCTATGACCACCAGCTTTCTTCTAGAACCAGTCAATAATCATTTTTGCCAATGTACAGTGCTGTAATATATGTTTTCACTGAAATTACAAACTAAGGCCCTCATTCAGAGCCGTACGCTCTGAGCAGAGCGCACGCTCTGAATGAGGGCCGGGCTCCATTTTCATGGAGCGTCCTCCTGGACGCTCGTATAGCTGTGGGTCACCACCCACAGGCTATACGAGCGTGCATTTTGATGGCCGCGATGGTCGTGACCATCGCGACCATCGAAATTGCGAGCCGGAGCCTGCGGTTGAGGTTTTCAACCGCAAGCTCCGGAGTGATTTTGGCTCTATCAGAGCCAAAATCACTCCCACTGACATCACTAGTGATGTCAGTGGGCCGGCTTCTGACGGGAGGCGTTCCCGTGGGAACGCCCCCGTCAGGGAGGCACGCCCCCGGCACGCCCACCAAAGGGGGCGTGCTGTCAATCAACATTGACAGCACGCCCCCTTTGATCGGACACAACGAGCGAAGGAAAGTCCTTCGCTCGTCGTGTCTGGCGCATGCGCACGACGGAGCTCCCTCCGTCGTGCGCATGCTCAGTGCAGACCATCGACCCACTTGCGAGCGAACAGCCGCTCGCGAGTGGGTCTGAATCAGGCCGTAAGATTGCAACCCAGAACAAATTGTACAGTCATTAAATTCAAACTCCGCTCCTGTATAAAGTGATGGGAGTTTTCAATTGGTTATGCCGCTGGGCACGATTGTTGCAGGTGCCCATTATTTTGGCTTGTACCCTCTAGAGGTGGCCAGCTGAAATCTGTCCAAAGGCGTGCTTTTTGGCACCCAAACTCACTGCACCTAGTAGTTTGTGCGAGTTTAGCCGCTTTACGTGGCTAATCCTAGTGCATTTGGGCTTAAAATGCTCAATAAGTAATAAGTGCCCGCAGCACTCGCAACCATCGGCAAAGCAATTGAATATTGTCCATCAGACGCCTTTTACTTACGGACGCCCAAAGAATTGAAATCACCCCTCAAAGTAGTGGAATCACCTTACATCTCTTCAGTTCCAGACTTATGTTTGAACTTTTTTTAAGGATATCACCTAACAAGACCCATGTCACCAAAATTGCTAATGTTTTTCCTGACAATTTTTTTGTTAAATTAACCAAGGCCAAATTAACTGATGTCAGAACACTTACTACTTAATTCAGCAGTTATTTACTCAAATTTTTTCAAGTACTTTAATTTTTCATTTGAAAATCAGTGCTGAAAAGGCGCAGATGTCCTTGATAAAATTAATCATGCTGAAATACCTGAAGCTATTACATGTATCACCTCTTGTCCTGTGATATTTGTCTAGCTGTGGCTTTTGTAACAAGGTTACACTGGCAAAAATATAGCTTTGAACTGTAGGTGGCGCTATATGTCTGTCTGTACAAGAGAACAGGTCGGCTTGTTCTCTAAGCACGGGGATTTAAATATTTTTATATTACTGTACAGCAAAGGCAAAAAATACACACTAATTGTATATGTATTGTTGGTCCTCTAGAATGTCTGATGCTTGAGTCATTATGATTGACAATCTTTGTTTGAACATTCACTAATCTTCTGCATTAATTCCGGAATTTAAATGGAAACTCTTATTCACAAATGCAGGGTGCCTGGCCTAATGTACTGTTAGAAAATTCTTGTTGATGTTTCTGGTATACATCATATGTGGTCCAATTAGCCCAGATGACTCTAAGGGCCTGATACTGCAAGGATCGTAATTGCAAAGCTGCACGCAGGCAGCTTTGTAATTGCGATCCTTGCAGATATGGTAATGCAGCAGGAGGCATCACGCCTCTTGTGCATTACTTCTTCGAGCTGCGTTGTCCAATGCAGCATCGGATAATCTGCGTGACATCGGCTGGCTGCTGTGACCCATGGGGTCCCGCAGCCGGCCGCCGCAGTTTAGAGGAAGAGGCCAGGAAATCTCCGTCAACCGACGGAGATCCTGGCTTCTTCCCTTCCCCGCAATGGTGGCGACACGTCTATTTTGGGAAACGGAGGGCATCGCCGCCCCCTCCCGACCCACAAACGGCAGCAGACTGTCAATCACTGACAGTCTCCTGCCAGTCTGCGAACGAGTTAGTAGGATCCATTCTTCACACTTGCAGAATGGGTCCTGTGCAGATTCCCAAACATGGGGAGTCTGTGTTCAGCAGTGCACTGCTGAATCAGGCTCTAAGTTTTGCATAAGAAGACAACTATACTGCTATGCAGGGTTGGTTGGTTTAAACCAATTATTTATTTCTTTTTTTTAAAGCACTCTTTTTTTATTATGCTGTAACTACAGGCACAACGCCGTGACTGGTATTATTCCACATTCTTGTATCTTTATCTGAGTAAGTCGAACCAATGCAGTAAATCACACACATTACAAAGATATAGGGAGGATGAACCAGGTAAGAGGTGCTAAATCTGCCTTGCATCGAGCTAATGCTGGCCATTCACCTGCACAATTTTCGGTCCGATTGCCCGATTTTTGATGAGTCATATGATGGATCTTGTGAAAATCATGTATTATTTTAGTAAGATAAGATCCGATGCGCGCTCCCGCAGCTCCTATAATCAGATCTTATGATCAGATGTGCAGCCCATACGTTCCATCCTATCGTGTGCAGGTCGTGCCATTTATTTTGTTCATGTGATCCATCGTGCAGCAATTCAAGTCATTTCAATGATTGTTTCCCCCAATGAGCACGTGAGGCCAGTGGCGTAAGTTCATCCCAGATGCCCGGAGGCAAGTTCAAATTTGGTGAATTTGTAGAAATTATTTTTTCTTCTTTCAGTTTAGTTCATTCGAAGCTTCGATACCGACTGGGAACTGAAAAGGCCTCTAAACTAGTGTTTTTATTCAAAATGTTTAATGCAAGTGACATTTCCATTTCTAATGATTCGAGTTTGGTCAAGATTGTAATCTCGGGTGAGTTTAGTCATTTTTTTTCAACTCTCAAATGTACTAAAGGCAAACTCGGGTGAAATTTCTCTCTTTTCACTGGTAAAACAGTGTAAGTATATGTTATCACATATACTTACGCTACGCGAAATGACAGATGATCGCTGTCATCTGTATTTCCCACGGACCGCTAGCCAATCAGCGGCCGCTTTACATGTAGCAGCCGCTTATTGGCTGGTTACACGTGGGTCCCGGCATGCATCGGCTTACTCCTTTTGTTATTTTGCCAAGTACAGGGATGCTACGGAGAGCGGCGCCAGGATGATGGTGAGTATGGTATCTTTATTCCAGGTACTCCCATTAGATTCCCCATGGAGAAGTGGACGTGAACAGCTGGCAGCAGGTGAGTATGTGTGAGTGGGATAGGTGTATGTATTAAAGTTATACTGTATACGGTGTGTGTACTGTGGTTATCTAACTATTTTTTTTTACAGTGGGGGTACAGGTGCCGGCCGCCTGCTGGCATTTGTAGTTCCACAAGTGCAAAAGGCCAGGCATGCTGTCACCTGTAGTTTGACTGTAAAATACAATAGTTTTGAACTATATCCACCATTATTACCCCCGTACCCACAGCCTAGGGGTGCAGGGAAGAGCCCCAGGCTTCAAACTTAGCCTGGGGTGTCGGGAGAGGGGGGACCCCTTCTTTGGGGGGTCCCCACCTCCCCTGAGATCCCCGGCTTGGCCTGACTGGCTTGGGGTGTGAATTCCTTTGGCTGGAAAGACCCGGTGATAGGATCCCCTGGCTGTGGCATTACACCCCGGTCGGTTTGGGTCCGTTGTTGGTTTTAAATATACGGGGACTCCTACTCATTTTTTCCCATTATATTTAAAACCAGGACCCTACTTGTTGTTTTCCCCATCATTTTAAGAACCAGGACTGGCTGAGCAGCCCGGGGCTGGTTATGCTTTTGGGAGGGGGGACCCTAAATAATTTTTTAAAAAACATTTAACCCTTTTTTACAGGTATAACACAAGCAACGTTCACATATCTCACTGATATGTGCAGGCTGCTTGTTCGCGAGAGTTAGGCAGAGAGAAAACACTGCAATCTTGGGTGAGTAATCTCCTTCAAAACTTGCCACTCGGGGGAGAAATCTCGGCCTACGGCCTTCACCTACGGCCAACTCACTCTCGGCTAAACTTTGTAAATTGAGAGTTTAAAAACGGTAAACTCACCCGAGTTTCGGCGATGCAAATCGAGTTTATAAAAAAAAAACCTCAACCAAACTCGAATCTTAGTAAACTTACCCCTTAAGGCTAAAGTGTATATTGCTGTGGCATCTTGTTCAGTACTGCATACATGCCACTTATACCAGTGTCCAAAGATGCAGATGTAGTATATTTAAGCCCTAATGTTTCTTTTTAAAATCTTTCCTGTGTTTCAGCTTAAACTATTGGTGCGTACAAACGGGACGATCGATAGTGATATCGTTGTACGATCCCCCGGGTGTGCTGGATGATCGTTATCGATCATCCAGCACATCACCAATGAATATAATGACCTGCGATCAACGATCATGGGTCCCTATAGTAACCTGGTCGATATTGACCAGGTTGGCTTGCATGCACGGTCGATGGACGATATCGATATTGTCCATATGTTCCCGCGCATCGTAGGTCGTTGGGTACCGGAAAATAAACGATATGATTGATATCATTATCGTTCATATCGTCCATTTTAATCGTACCGTGTCTACGCACCACTTTGTGTTGGCGAGCGATCACTTTGTGTCTATAGACGCCCATTAGCGTATGTAGAGACGCACAATTGCGTACGTCATCTGGAAGTGTATTAAAACACTGGTACATCGAGGACCATCGAAAGAGCTCGCCGCGCTTGTGGTTGCCTTACCTTACCTTAGTGTCCTGCCCCTGTTACCACCCACAAATAGCCTCTGCTGTCACTCATTACACTGGGCTGTATTTGCTGGGTGAGCGATCGCACGCGCAAAACAAAGCGTACACATGCACGGTCTGATAACATCGGCCGCGTATGAGCGAGAGGCCGCTTGCGAGCAGGTCTGAATCAGGTCCACAGTGTCCTCACTCATCTTTGCTGCAGTCATGTCAAACTGCCCCTCTCAGCGCGCCTGCTGCTGTGAGACTCCGATAACGCCTGGTGTCTTCTTTTTGCCGAAAATGCAGTCTAAATCGCAATGCAACTAGGACACACCAGGAGACTGTGCTGTTTAAATTGACATGTGTGCAACTAATACCCCTTTTATACTAACATAGAAAGCCCGGGTTGATGCTCGTGAACGCGCATCAACTCAGGATTTTTGTCAGTGTAAATGGATTCACCCAGGTCCAGGGACCCGGGGATCCAAATTGGGTAGTTTGCAGGATTGACCACGGGTCGTTCCTGTGTCACCCTGTAGTGTAAACGCCGCGATCCGGGTCACGATGACCCAGATTGTGCCGCATGCCGGCCAATTGCCCGCCTTCAGTGACGCTTGGAGATTACATAATCTCCAAGCATCCACTGCAACCAGGACCAGGCCGACCAGCACGGAGCAGCTCACCCCACCTGCCCTCCCTGCCTCTGGACCGCTGCGGAGTGAGGTGGGAGGGGGAGGGAGGGGAAGAAGCGCTGCTCACCTGTACTGGTAGAGCCAGGTCAGTGTTGACCCGGCTCCGTTGTGCACAGTGCCAACCCGGAGCGCCGAGGTGTAAAAGGGGTCTGTCCCGGGTTGGAAACGTGTTCCAAATCCCGGGTCAGACCCAGGACTTTGGTGTAAAAGTCTCTCAATCAGCATGCAAAGTGCTATGATGCACCGGCCATAGCTTTTCTCCATGCTAAGTTCCGTTTTCAGTCTCGGTCGCACACAGATATACAATGCCATTTTTGGCAAAGAAAGGCGCCCGACGCTAGCAAAGTGGCACAGGGACCCAGCGGTTCACTAGGCAAGTCGTGCTGCATGGAGTACTGAGGCTAGATGACAAAGGACACATCTGTAGGTCCATGTAATAGCCCATTTCTTGTATGATCATAGCACCAACTTCTGTCCAAAATTGTATATACTACCAGATGGCTCCAGACATTGTGGAATAGATTTCCCTCAGTGACACAGGGCCTGACTGAGTTGCACGCAATCCTCTTGCGGTGCTGATGTTCACATAGGTGAGCGATTATTTGCTACTGTGCATATAAGAAAATTTCTGAAACTCCCTACGGCACATGCGTTACACAGAGTGTATGTACAAAGGTGCTGTTGCAAACAATTCAGACTGTATAAGAAATGTGTCAGAAAAATTATGGGCGTTCCAAGGAGGTGACTGGGAGCTGGCTAGTAATGTACACAAAAATGTTCTGGTCAGTGGGCGTATTATGGGAGTGTTGGGGCGTGTCAATGCAAGCGGCTGCGTTTCCAGGAAAGGAGTTTGCAGCGGCATCTGCATAAAGTCACAGATTAGTGACAGCCAATATATGCTGCTGCGTGTGCCTTTGTGTGCAACTCAGAAGCAAGGGCTCTATTCAGACCCGCTCGCTAGATGCGTTCGCACGCACCCAGCATATGCAAATCCGGCGATCGCACGGCAATGCATTAGCACGCCCACTATGTCTTGGCATGCGATCGATTTGTGTATGGAGACACCCACCAGCTTGTCTTAAGATGCCCACTTACGCACGTCATCTCCAGGAAGTGTATGCAACCATCGGGCACCATCGGACCCATACGCAGCGCTTGTGGCTGACTGTACCCTACCGCAAGCACTGCAAGCACTTCAGTGTAATATTCAACTAACTGACGAGTACTATGAAGCTGCCTCTTAATTATGTACGCCTCTAAAACGGCGTTGATACGCTCAGGCACGTTCGCACCTCCATTCCCCCGTATTTATTGGCCAGCCCCTGTCACCACCCACAAGCGGCTTCTCCTGTCACTCATTCAGCCGGGTTGTCTATGCGCAGCGAGCGTCCCGATCGCTCAGACTGGTTCACGGACGCATGCTGCGATGCATACACATGTGTAGATTGCAAAAATCGTCTGCGTGCTAACGCTTCCTAGCGAGCGGGTCTGAATCAGGCCCCAAGCTCACAGTATCACCAGCAGTGATTTGGACTGTAAAAACATTTTGGATCTTTTTATGGGTCAAGTACAGACTTTTCTAATGCTGCAAAATCTTCCTGCTGGGAAAAATAATGCATTACACATTGAGCTCTGTTATCATCAATAGACAGGCAGCCTACCAGCAGAGAGACACAGCAAAAGCCGGCCTGTTCATTTTAGGTATCTTTGCTGTATGAAGGGTTATGTTTTTATAATGGGGTTCATCTGAAAGTGGGCAAACCTTTTAAATCACATTAAGTAGTACATTTTCTTTTAAATTAATTCTCCTGCAATGCTGCTCACCCACCAGTGCGGGGCTTTAAAAATAAATAAGTAAGCAATCACCTACAAAGAACATCTGCTGTAACTGAAGCATGTAACAGGAGAATTGGAACTATGCCTGACATCCAAAGCTGAGAAAGCTGTGAAGTGCACAAAACAGAAATTCTATTATCAAAGCAACAAACCTGAAAATATGTTGGCTAATAAAATTAACAACATGAAATTGTAGTTGAAAATATATTATTTTAGGTCACAATTTTGATTCTAAAACCACATCTAACTGCTTTGCAACTACATGATCTACTTATTGTTAACAGCCTAATCCTGCCCAGCCCAGTTCTTCACCAGATGCACATGAATATCCGACTTTAAATAAGCTCTATTGTCTTCAACTGGGTAGTTCTCCAGCTTCAAAATTAACAACTCCAAATCTGTTGCTTTAAATATCAATCTTTATGCAGCTATGGGTTGGGTATGGGATCTCGGCAGTCTGGATGCCGGTGGTCAGGATACTGTCAGCGGCATCCCGACTGTAAGATTCCCAACAGAATAAGGTAAGTGTCCTATGCCCTAACCCACCATTCCTGCAGCCTAACCCTAAAACTCACCTCCTGCAGCCTAACCCTCCTCCCCCTCCAGCCTAACCCTCCTCCCCCTGCAGGGTAACACTCTCCTCCTCCTCCTCCCCCTGCAGGGTAACACTCACCTCCTCCACAGCCTTACCCTCACCCCCCTACAGCCTAACCCTCCCCTTAACCCTAACACTTACTGTCGGGATTTCACCAGTCAGGATTCTGGAGCTGGGATCTCGACTGCTGTCTGGATTCCGGCACTGGCTTCCGACCGCCGGCATCCCGGCGTCGTGCTATTTTTACTAAAAATTAAATATATATTAAAAATAGCACGACCTTACGGTATGGAGTGCCCATGATGATATGAGATGAATAAGAGGATTGGCGAAGGAGGAGAGACCGTATTGATTGTATAAAGAAACCTTGATACGTCCATCTCAACTTGATTGATTGTGAGTTTGGGTACGCCCATCATCTTTTTAATTGATATTTGGTATTATACTTCTGGATATATTAAGAATTTCACTCTTGTTACCGGTTACATAGAGGATAAAGAAACCTTTTTTGGTGTCACATACTCCGTTTTAGACGTGAGTACGGTATATTATCTGTATACTGAGGATTTAAAGGGGAAGACGTTTTTTAGAGGATTATCTAGACCTACTACACCATTGGTTCTCCCTTTGTTTTTTTATTTCCCTTTTCTTGAGGACTACTTCATATGGAAGTCGGCATTTGAAAACCAAGACCACCCATAGGACTGAGACTCTGTATTGGGAAAAACATTACTTGGATTGAACTAAAATAAGTGACTTTTTTACTTTTATATCTGGGATATGAGATTGTGTTCTGACTATGGCCCTGATTCAGAGCCGGACGCTCTGACCAGAGCGCTCGCTCTGAATCAGGGCCCACCTCCATTAAAATGGAGCGTCATCCTGGACGCTCGTATAGCTGTGGGTCACCACCCACAGCATATACGAGCGTCCAACAAGATGGTCGCGATGGTCTTGACCATCGCGACCATCGGACTTGCGAGTGAAACCCTGTGGTCGGGTTTCTCAACCGCAAGGCCAGGAGTGATTTTGGCTCTATCAGACGGACTTGCGATGTCAGTGGGGCCGGCTTTAGACGGTAGGCGTTCCCATAGGAACGCCTCCGTCTGGCAGGCACGCCCCCGGAACGCCCACCAAAGGGGGCGTGCTGTCAATCAACATCGACAGCACGCCCCCTTTGGTGCGAGACCCGGAGCGATGGAAAGTCCTTCGCTCGCCGGGTCTCGCGCATGCGCACGACGGAGCTCCCTCCGTCGTGCGCATGCGCAGTGGGAACCATCGACCCACTTGCGAGCGTACTGCCGCTCGCGAGTGGGTCTGAATGACCCCCTATGTTTAATATTGCACCTCTACTGTATAGTTTCTCAGCTGTGCGCAGTGACGGGAGCACTTTAATCTGTTTGCGGTGCTGGGATTCTGACAGGTGTCAGGATTCCGGCGCCAGCATTTTGAGCGCAGGAATCCTTGCGGTCGGGATTATGACCAAATCCCATATGGTTAGCATAAGATTGGTGGCAATGAGTTTGTACTGAGTATGGTAGTATGGTATTTGTGGGACTGTGAAGGGCATGTGAGACAGTTGTGTTGTGCAGATGGTTGTGTATACTGTAATCATAAGGTAAATGTTCTGTTCAGTGGGTACTGGGTGTATTATATTCATGAGACTGTTATGCAGGGCACAGGCCTATCTACAAACAGTAATATTTTTTTCCCATCGCGTACATACTTTTTTAATCTCTTTTTGTGTTATTACAGTTCATGAGGCTTGAAATGTTGGGATGATAATAATCTGTATGTATAGCCACAATCAAAAATGTAACTGCACAAAAGTAGACACGTTATATAATCGTATGTATTTACTTTAATGATTCACTTTATTTAGTGTCCATAACAGTAGGTATAAAACGTGATCAATTAACAATATTAGTAGACTTGTCATGTGTACACATTATAAATTGGAAGACAGAATCAGGATACTAAGCCCAGCTACAATGCCATGCTCCTGACTCATAGAGGAAGAGTTGTTGAGACTTGGTGCCAAACATCACCACCCAGCTTCCTGATCAATGCTGCTACAGTGAATCATATGTTTTGCTGCATCATATGAGATGTCACTGTACTTTGACATCTTTATTTGTGTTTTTGTTTTGTTTGTTTTTTTAACCTCTTTCACAGGGCAGCCATTATGTAACTTTGATAAGCTTCATTCGTTTGCCAGGTACCCGTTTGCCAATAATATTTACTATCCTCTATATCTTTCTCACGCTCTCTCGTTTTGAGACCTTGCTGGCCTCATTCCGTCACAAAGCTCCGTATTGTACCATATATTGCCTTGTCACTTGGGATCACAATACCAGAAATCCCTTGAAACTCTTACACAAGTGATACAGAAAACAAATGTCTCTTCTAATCACACTTTTGACACAAAACCACCTAAATATACATGAAAGCTCAGCAAGATTCTTTACATTCTACTAAAAAAAATAATCTCTCTCTCGGGCACATTGCTATAGATGCCAGAGTAACAAATTACACAGAAATGGGAAAGATGGTTGATAAATGTGTACTTAATGAAATAATACATTTTCTTAACATGTCTTTGATTTCAGGTCCTCTGGCAGATCCTATAGCAGTTTGAACTAACGGGGTCAAGCTGACACGTTTCTATGGTAACAAATCCTCTACCCTAAAGGTTGCTCACTGCACTATAAATGGGGTATTTACAGTCTACAGTAGTTGCAAAGGTATGTTTGGTTTTTTTTTGTTTGGCTTTTTAAAGGAGTTGTTTACTTTGTTAATGTAGCTATTACTCATCAGTCATAGATGACATAAGCCATCAAGGAATTTCATAATACGTAATCAGGCATTGTGGTACTGTATGTTCCTTGCTTTCTAATGGCTAATTACAATTTAGTTTTCTTGCCATTTGTCTACAATGTCCAATGATTCAGCTATTAATGTAGATGTTCATCCATAGGAATATTCTTAGTAAATCCCTAGTCCTCAACGTCAAAATACAAGGTATCCGCACCCAGAATCTGTGCCGTACTGGAGGTATTCACACTTTCTGTGGCTACAGGTGATGAAACTTTGGCCCTCATTCAGAGCCGTACGCTCTGAGCAGAGCGCACGCTCTGAATGAGGGCCGCCCTCCATAATTATGGAGCGTCCTCCTGTACGCTCGTATAGCTGTGGGTCACCACCCACAGCCTATACGAGCGTGCAGTTTGATGGCCGCGATGGTCTTGACCATCGCGACCATCGCCACTGCGAGCCGGAGCCTGCGGTTGAGTTTTTCAACCGCAAGGCCCGGAGTGATTTTGGCTCTATCAGAGCCAAAATCACTCCCACTGATATCACTAGTGATGTCAGTGGGCCGGCTTCTGACGGTAGGCGTTCCCTTGGGAATGCCCCCGTCAGGGAGGCACGCCCCCGTCAATCAACATCGACAGCACGCCCCCTTTGATCAGACACAACGAGCGAAGGACAGTCCTTCGCTCGTCGCGTCTGGCGCATGCGCACGACGGAGCTCCCGCCGTCGTGCGCATGCTCAGTGCACAACATCGACCCACTTGCGAGCGGACAGCCGCTTGCGAGTGGGTCTGAATCAGGCCCTTTTTTCCTTTGATTAGGAAATGAGACAAAAAGTACAAGTCCTTACTTAGTAAGTGCACTTAATGTGTGCTACAGAGCACCTTGGTTTTTCACTGCTGAATCTGGATGAGCTGTCAAGCATACATGAGAGTGCAAACTAAAGGACACCTAGGTTAGTGTAAAAATCTGAAGAAGGGCACTATACACTATCCCCTCACCCATGTAACCCTATGTCACAGTGCGTCAGAGGCCTGTGTTCACTTACCAGGTCCGGCAGCACTGGTTTTCCTGGTGCTGCAGCAGCACTGCCAGGGGAAGGAACCCCTCGGCACCCACCACAGTAAGGTGTTCACGGCCGGCAGACCCCTACTGGCTGTTGTGGCTCATCCCCTTGGCGACTGGGACTCCCATAGAGACATACGCGCCGCTCTGTCTTAGATTTAAAGGGCCAGGCACACCAACTTGATGTCACATTTGGCATCAGATTCAAATTCCCCACCATATAAAAGGAATTCTCTAAGCACAGATCAATGCCAGAGGATTAGGCTCAAAACCTTGCTCCAGCATTTGTTCCCAGTGTATGTTAATAGTATTTCCTGGTATTTACCGGCTTGTCCTCTGATTTGATTTCTGCTTGCTCTCTGTTACAATATTTGTCCGTCCAGCTTTGACCCATTCCTGACCACAACGCTCCAAAGCGACATGTCCCCACCTTACCTCAGTTCCTAACACCACCAGTTCATACCTTGGAACCTAAACTGAGGGCCGTGACCTACGTATCGGGCGTACCTGGTTAGACTCCGCATATTCGAAAACTCCAGGTCTACGGCTAGCATCCACATTATCCACACAAAGTTTGTGACACTCTGGGCCTGATTCAGAGGCGCTCGCTGTTTGCAAGCGCTCGCTCTGAATCAGGGCGGGTTTTTTTTTTTATTTTTTCGGCCTCCAGGCCGCTTGCTAAGCTGTGGGTGACCACCCACAGCTTTTGTGGGCGGCCTGGCGATGGCGATTATCGCGACCATTGGGCTTGCGAGGAGACCCTGTGGTAGGGTCTCAGCTCTCGCAAGCCCGAGTGGACTTCCTGCTCTAATAGAGCAGGAAGTCAACTACTGACATCACGAGTGATGTCAGTAGGGCCGCCCACAAACGCCAGGCGTTCCTAAGGGAACGCCTGCGTTTGTGCAGCCACCCCCTCCCCGCCTACAAAACGGGTCGAGCTTTCAATCAACATCGACAGCAGCCCCGTCTTGTAGCGAGACCCGTTGCGACAGAGCTGCCGTCGCAGTACGGGTCTCGCGCATGCGTATGCCGGAGGCAGCGCATACACAGTCTGGGACCATCGACCTGCTTCGAGCACTGTCCACTCGCGAGCGGGTCTGAATCAGGCCCTCTGTTTCAGTCTTTCCCAAATGCCATAAGGCTTTGCTCCACAACTGCTGTACCACCTAGAAAATCCGTACACTGGCTCCTCATATTTTCCAGAATCCAACACCAATTACTTACACTCATATACAAAGTCATCAACACCCCTTCATACATCTCAAATGTCATCTCTCTCACACCCTTTTATGCTGGCCATGCACTAGTACAACCAGCATAAGATGAGATTCATTATACGATTTCCCTTGAACTCCCCGGCTGCTCCCTGGCAGTCCCAACCGCACTTTGGACACACGATGTACATACGATCTCACTATACGATCGATCGTGTGCCTGCTGAAAAACTGATCATCATTTTTGAAAATGTCACTGAAATGACGCCGGTCTGACGCACGATGCATCGCATGCACAAATACACGGCATGATCTGCATACGAATACGATAGATAATATGGGCAGCACATCTGATCATACGATAAGTTTTAGGAGCTGCAGGAGCAAGCATCGTATCCTACCTTAAAAACAACATGATTTCTACACGATTCATCGTATGACGCGCCGAGAATCGGGCAATCGGCCCAAAATCGTGCTAGTGTATGGTCAGCATTAGACTACTTCATTTAATTTCTGATAGCCATCTCTCAATGCTCTCTACAAGGCTTCCCCCTGCAGCTATTCACTTATGGTAATCTTTACCAACCCAATCAGACCTTTCTCCAGACATCAAATCATTAATCACTTTCTGAAAATCCATCTCTTATGGTGCGTACACCCGGTACGACGAGGGGACGATAAGATAACGATCGTTATCTGATCGTCCTACATGTGTTGGATGATCATTATCGATTATCCAACACATGCTGCAAGCCCCTACAACTGTAACTACGTGCGTTTAACAATCGCGGGTCCCTATAATAAACAGGCTAACCTGGTCGATATCGACCAGGTATGCCTGCTTGCACGGACTACCGACGATGGTCGATAATGACCATACCTGGCTGCGCATCGACCATCGTTTGCAGAGTCCAGAAGCTGTCAGATTTAAATGATAACTATAGGATCCTTATCATACAAATCTGACAGCTTATCTGACCGTGTGTACGCACCATTAGTTTACTCTTATTTATTCTACTCAAAATGCTGCTACTGTTCCAATATCAAAACTGAGCCGCACTCTCTCCTCTCATCTTAACTCTGTCCTTCTCTCATTAGACTGTACGCTCTCTGAGCAGGGTTTTCCTGAAGGTTTGTTTTTTGTATCTGCATTTCTTTTGTCTACTTTGAATATGTCCCGTTTTCCCCACAGTCCAGGGCTCGGGACTATGGAGCAATTTGCCACCTCACACATCAACTATAATAATAATTATTAATAATAATAAAAAAATATATAGCTGCCTTTCTTTGCATTTTCCCTCTGAAAACAAGGTAGCAATGCCCTTATGTCTCAGGAGCTGACTCAGCACCTCCACTCACATGCAGGAGGATATGTTTACTCAGAAACTCCTTTGCTGCATACAGTATGTCTCCAGCCCCCAGCTGGATTGTACAAACCGCCGTCATGATGTGCTTTAATGCTAGAAGGCATACAGTATGTAACATAGTATTTGAGTGAGTCACCAGATGTGCTTTATGTGCCTTCCTGTAGGCTGGTATCTTCTTCACACATACTTTTTCTGATTATAAATATTTTTGGAATTGATAGAATTGGTTCAGGGAGTTTTCTACTTAGTTTAATTGTGGAGATATCTTTCACATATCCATAATATATGCAGCTGAAGTAAAAAGACATACGCCCCGCTTTGTTTCCTAGGGCCTTAAATGTAAAATAATCTCAAAGTATTGCTTACTGGTGGATTTTAAAGGTAACTGGATCTTAACACTTGTGCAATGCAAAGAGAAACTAAGATCTATTGACAGTGTTCAGAAGCCCAGAAGGGGATATAGGAATATGTTGTTGTTGGTTTTTTTGTAGTTGTGAAATATTGTAGTTATCAAATGTATACGATTCCAAGAGGCAGTTTCAGACTCTGAAGACTTGTCCCTGCTAAGTGTCTACTTCCTTAGTTTTGATTGCTAGATACTGTATGTGTCTATATTTATTCATACTGCATATGCATGGTTTGTGTTATGGTTTAGATACTGCTTGATACATTATCAGCATGGATCCATTTCAGTAAAAATCTTGTAAAGTCCATTGATATGTATTGGGGGAGTTGGACGGATCTCCCGATTTTAAACCGACTGCACATGCTTCTGAATTAGAATACATGGGCCCTCATTCAGAGCCGCTCGTTAACAGCAGTACGCTCGTTGCGTTCCGATGTTGACTAACTGCGCATGCGTCGGTGTTACACTGCGCATGTGCGTACGGCAGATTGCGAGCTTTTTTTGACTCGTTCCTAAAATCGCGTACAGGAAGTGACATGTCAAATGTGATTGACAGAACAGGGCGTTTTAGGGTGTTGACGGGGGTGGAGATGGAAAAACGCAGGCGTGGCAAGGCGTTTTTGGGGCGTACATACATTAGCAGATGCGAGCGTAAAGTGTTCGGACCGACTCATACGTCACTGGATGATCCTCTTTCACTTCAAAATGCTCGCACAGCTTAGGGTCTGGATAACTCGACCACATTGGCGATGGCCTTCTCCTCCGTCCCGGGACTCCACGATGTTGTTGCGATTAATCGCGGGAGGGCAGAAAAGCAATTAGTGTTGGATTGAGAACCGGCTTGGTATGTGTTTTGAAATCAGTTTTTTGGGATAGCACAAAACCGTACGCAGGTGGAACTCAGAGCTGCTAATGTCAGGATGACACAATCAATTTGCGTACATTTGTGGGGGTTTATTTTGCCCTCAATTTGGTGGTTAGGGCCTATTGTAACAATAATGTCATCATGTTTTAATTTTCGCACCATTTTATTTGTGCCTCTTGAATTTTCCTCGTTATATGAATTTTTAAACGTTCCTTAAAGAGCCCATTTTTTTTTTTTTTTTTTTTTGGGCCAGTTTTTGCCTTTTGGTCCAGGATTAAATGTAACCCATTTGTACAATAATTTCACAATCCAATGTCAGATTTTTTGTTTCAATTTATTGCTCAAACTAAAAAAATAAAAAATAAAATATTGGGGACATCTTTTTTGGCCAAAGATATGTTCCAAAATCAAACAAATTGGCCCAACATAACTGTTGACATAAACATACAACAAAAAAATAAAAACATTTCACAAGAAAGGAGAGGGAAGTTTTGACCAGAAAGGAATATGAGCCAAGCACAGAAGGATTGTGGGAAAAGTCACCATTGCTGTCACCGTTTTTTCACCCGTTTGGATGGGGGAGGGAGGGCGCCAGACCGGGTCCGGGATGTCATCGGGCTGGCCTGTCCAGAGGCAGATGTTGTGGCCTCTGGACTAGGCACAGGGCTAGGCACATTTGGAGGATTGGCTGATGTTGTGCCAGAGGTGGAGGATCCTGATGTTCCGGCAGGAAGGGAGGTCGGCTCCACCATGTGCTGGCGAACAAGCTGCTCCAGGGCAATGGCGATGCGGATGTTGGCCCTGGTATTTTCCGCCAGGGCCTGACCAATGGTCACGTTGGCCGCAGCATTTTGCTCCAGGGCCTCAGCCACCCGTAGCAGACTGGCGTCCATCCTCTGCAGAATCTCCGTATGGAAATCCGATTTGAAATTGAGTTCTGTGAGGAGGGACACTGCCTGCGAGGGGGATTGCCCTGGACTGGCTTCTGCAGGGTCCTCAGCCGGATGTACTGGTTCCTCCCCTGCCGAGCCAGCAGAAATTCGGCGGCCAAGGCTCCCCTCTGGAGCAGACTCATCCGCGTGTGTCTCTGTTAGGAAAAAAGAGAAAAGCCTCACATTAAAATCTACATATTGGCACACTAACATTTCTGAGTTGATGACATCAAAAGATTTACCTGGGACAACATGAGGAGCCGCAAAGTCTGGCATGTCCGTATCCATGTTGGACACGCCAAACACCTCCACAGGATGCACACACCCCTGTGCCAGCTCTTCTAAATCCGTCAACTCCAATGACACAGGGGTGGGACCCCCACCTGTCCCCCTTGCATGCCTAGCCCTGTCCGCGAGTTTTTGCTTTAGGCGATATTTGAAGTCGCCCCATCTGTGGGAAAAAATGGAAGCCATTATCCTTTGGTTTAAAATGGTGTTTGTTTTTAGGGGGGGCAAGGGTTTACTTACCGCCGTTTGACATCCCGGGCTAGACGGACATAATCACCCACCCTATTGACAGCAACGGCTACCTCTTCCCACATTCTCCACTTCTGGCTTAGACTCATATTCCTGTCTGCCTGTGGCAGGATGTCCACACACTTCTGTATCAAAACCTCCATCTCCTTTCTTGTGAAATGTGGCTGCCTTTTTTTTTTGGCCGCTTTGGCCGGAATACTCGGCCCAGCAGCCTCTTCCATGTCATCCTCCTCACCTATTTGTGTAAATTTTCAGAATTCACAAAATCACAACTTGCCCAATCTTATGTTTCAAATTAATCATTGATACAAAATGCATGAAAGACTTACCGCCTGACTCTTGGGCATTGTTTCCCTGGTCTGTCGCCATGTCTGAGGTCCAAACAAGAAATACACCAGAATTTTAATGTGTTTTCGTGACGTATTTATACATGCGTCCTTATTTTGCGGCCGCATCATTGATTGTCCGTCCCTATGATCCCTCCTTAATTTGTGCGGGAAACGAAACACTATTTATGGCTTGGTGTGTCTCGAGTCGAGGTGGCGTTTTTGGATTGTTGGAGGTTACCTTGGCTGGAGTTTATTGATTGCGTATAAAGGAGTTGGCGGTTGGAGATTCTTTTGTTGGTTAGATTCGCGTTTTTATTTTCCGTTCTCTTTGTTGATTTATATTTTTGGGACCTCGTTTCTTGATTTGGTAAGTTTTGTGAAGTCTAACTTTTGATCAATTGTTGTTTCATTGTGTTTCTTCTTTTTTTTAAATTTTGGATCCATAATTTCTTCTATTTTAGTTTTTGATTATTTTCGAACCAAAAGACCTTTTGATTTGGACTCTTATATATTTGCTCTTGGTAAGTCCATTTTTTATATTGTATTTGCGAACTAATTAGCGCATTTTTACTACTTACTCTTGTGACTTGTATTTGCGAACTAATTAGCGCATTTTTACTACTTACTCTTGTGACTTGTATTTGCGAATTAATTAGCGCATTTTTACTACTTACTCTTGTGACTTGTATTTGTGAACTAATTAGCGCATTTTTACTACTTACTCTTGTGACTTGTATTTGCGAACTAATTAGCGCATTTTTAAATGCTTAATAATCATTTTAACTTTTTTGAGGTTTCCCTTTCGCTTTTTGTGCAAACATTTCAACCCATTTTGATGTACTGTGTGAAATGTCGTTTTGCTGTTTTGCGAAATGTGTGTTTCGCATATTTTAAGTTTGGTCTAGCACAAAATTTAGAAACAAAAATGCACAGAGTGAAATGTGTCAAATAATTTTTGTGTTTAATTTCAGTTTGGACGTATCATGACAATACCCCGGCATGTAAGCAGCAATGGATGGTATCATCAAGCTAAGTTGTTTTAATTTACTTTTGGGGTGGGTCAAAAGCCTTACATTGAAATCTTTGAATTTCAGGTAGATCTGGGGCGGATTGTTCTGGCCATGCTCCCGGAAGCCGACCAACCTCAATCTCGTCCCAGGCGTAGGCATCGTAGGCATGCAAGGCCCCAGATATTTCGAACACGTGTCACCCTTTTTGGAATGCCCGATGATGAGGTTTTAAGACGCTACCGTCTACCTCCAAAAATCATCATAGACACTCTCTCATTAATAGAAAGTGATCTTGAGCGGCAAATTGACAGTCCAACAGCAATACCACCACTTACGCAATTTATGGCGGTGTTACATTTCTGTGCCTCAGGATCGTTTCAAACAACGGTGGGAATAGTGGCGGGCATCTCCCAATCCTCCTTTTCCCGGATCCTGAGGGCAGTGATGGGGGCACTTTTCAAGCACCTCCATCATTTTATTCAAATGCCTTTGGATATGGGTGCCCTTAGTGTGGCCAAGGCCAATTTTTACCAAATAGCTGGCTTCCCACACATCATAGGGGTTGTGGATGGTACTCACATACCACTTCAGCCTCCAGCACGGCTGGAGGCCATATTTCGAAACAGGTAACACTATCACTCCCTGAATGTAATGGTGGTATGTGATGCCTCCCTCCAGATCCTGTCCCTGAATGCTAAATTACCCGGAAGTGCACATGACTCCTTCGTCATCCGGCAATCAGGGATATGGCACAAATTAACCAACCTACAAGCTGGTGATGCGTGGCTTCTGGGTAAGTGGAGACCTTTAGTACATAACAATGTTAAGCTTGATACACAGTGTTCCTGATGTTGTCTATTCTTTTTCACAGGAGACAATGGATATCCTTGCATGTCCTGGCTGCTCACTCCTTATTTGGCTCCCACACCAGGCCCACAAAGTGCGTATAATTCCGCACTTACAGCCACCAGGCAAGTGGTGGAGCGCTGTATCGGGCTTTTAAAAGGCCGATTCCGATGCCTCCACCGCTCTGATGGCGAGCTCATGTATTTGCCAGATATGGTGTCGAAAATTGTGGTCCTGTGTGGGATATTTCACAACATCGCCATAAGGAGTGGTGTCCCAATGCAGCCAGAGGATGCCTTACCTGAGGATGGCCCCCCCCGAGGTTGGTCGGAGGTCAGTATGTGGGGGGGCCATACGCGATGATGTGGTGGCCAGATTTTTTAGGTAAGTTTTTACAAAACAACAGTGTTTATACCTAATGTGTTTGGGTTTGTTTGCGAACCTCTAATTTTTTGTTGTTTTTTTCACCATCTTCTGTTTGTTCACATAATCTTTGGCACTCCAACGCTCACTACTTCCTGCTACCCTTACCAAACCTGGATCTGGACATTTTGGGAATATATTATGGAACCCATATCGCAACGCCATGTTTGTGGAATCATGTTGGCATGGTCCTTCGTCAACCAGTTCTTGATTTGTTGTTTTTGGTTTGTTTTTGTTTGGTATGTGTTGTATTTGAGATTATCACTGTGTGTTTTTTTTGTGAGTGACCACTTTGATTTATCAGTTATGTTGTGAATAAATGTTTGTAGAGTGAAATGTTTTTCCTTTTTTTGGACGTTACCAGCAAGTGTAACCAGGTTCACACACGGTACATTTGACTAAGGGGTAATCCAGTACTGTCGCCAGTTGAGCTAAAATGAAATATGTTTTCAGGTTCAAAACCCACACCAAAAGGAAGCCTGTACAATCATTCGGCTTTGTAAGATTGGCCTAAGCAGCTTGCACACCAACTAGGAACCTGTAAAATGTAGAAATATCTAATTGACACTACACCCAAAAAGGGAAATGACATTGTGACTGTTATGTGTTTCTTGTGGCTGTTTTACATACAAATACAAAACACAATCTTACTTTAAAAAAATGGAAATCCTTGCAGGAACAGTCTACTTATGTCAGGGTAAACAATCTTTGGGTTTGAAAAAACGAATTAGCCGGAACGTATGTTTGAAAAATACAATTTATTTTGAAAAAAAAACAACCAAAAATAAAACTATTGGCGAAGGATGCCAGACAGACGGTCAAGGGCCACGAGCACCCCAATTATATGTTGGCGCATCTGGGCCACACAGTCTTGTACTTCTTGACGACGCCTCTGTTCCTCTGTGGGTGAGAAAAGTGAGTGGATTAATACAACAATAGGGAAACCACATTAAAAATGTAAAAAAACAACGAAATTACTCCAAAAAAAAAAAAAACCACAAAAAAAAAAAAATGGGGGCTGCAAAAAATACAAGGCCTATGTACAAATTCCCCCAGGTGTGATATGTGTATGTTGAAATCAGCAGGAACAGGTAAAGGCAATCTGCTAAATCCACAAAAGTCGACCCAAAAACCCCGAATAAAGGAACGACACATGATTACATACAAACAGTTTGTGCTTAAAAAAAAGGCGAAAGAAAAACATACCGGTTGACAAAACGGCAGCTCCGGAAGTCCCACCATCGTCTTCCTCGGAGGACCCTCCATTCCCCAAAGATCGAGGCGGGGTTATTACGGACTCCGGGGAGGGGGTAATTGGAAGAGGGGTGGTTGGAGGAGAGGGGGAAGTGGGACGGAGGGGAAGGAGGCCCGACATTTCCGGGAGAGGGTCTTGGAAGGCTGGGGAGGAGTGGGGAATAGGGGAATTATTGGGGGTGGAGTGTTGGCTGGGGGTTGGGGAGAGTGGGCGTGACCGCCGTCTGGCCGGACGGTGACGGCGTAGTCTTGGCTGTCCCCCTAAAAGATGTCAAACAAATTGTGGTTAGTTTCAGCACAAATCCTGGCCAAAAAACAATTTAAAATCACCCCCCACCAACAAAAAACATGCAAATATGAGGAGAATTAATAATTATGAAATAGAGGGAAAACATGGCCATGCAAATATGAGGAGAAGGAATAATTATGAAATAGAGGGAAAACATGGCCATGCAAATATGAGGAGAAGGAATAATTATGAAATAGAGGGAAAACATGGGCAGGCAAATATGAGGAGAATGAATAAATAGGACAGACATGAAAACATGCACACGCAGTTTGGGCCACAAAGACAAACATGAAAAACAAAATACATAAAGCTTACTTTCTGAAATTTGCATGCGAAAGCATGCCAGCAAGCGGGGCGATCGCCGTTGCAGGTCCGACCACCTGCGCTCCAGCTGGCCGATGTTGCGGCGTGAGCCGAAGGATATGCGGAACGCTTCTGCCGGTTGGTGATGGGTGGAGGCTGGCTGGTGATACGCCTATCTATCACCTCCGTTAGCACCAGCAGCTCGCGCTTGGTGAATGCGGAGGCTCTCATGATGGCAATGATGTTTTTCCTAAAATTCATTTTTGATAAAGTGGCCAAAAAATTTCTGATTGGCTAATGTAATTGGGAAATTAACAGGAGCAATTCTATTGGTTAGTGTATGAGTCATGTGTTCGACAGGGCCAGAAATCTCTGGAGAGTTATGATAGGCTTGATGCAGTGACATGCGTAAGCAAATTTAAATAAAGAAATGAATCCCGGGAAATATGCGGGGATCCAAAGCAATAGAACAATTGTTTAATTGTGGGTAACATGTTTTTTGAGCAATAAAAGCGATAGTTTAAGCCGTACGTATTCTGCGGGAAAACACAAACACGGACATGAGTAAAGTTTCTTGCATTGTGTTGAAAAAAAACAAACAATTAAGCTAATTGATACATTGATTGGCATGATACGATTGATGGAGGTAGGCAGAATAAAGGAGCAGGTAATCAACATCTGACAAGGCCACTTCCGGTTTATACTTGTGCGTGCGTTCCCTTCAAGCCATTTTGGGGATGTACGCTCGCTATTTCGCACGCTCGTTAGTTAGAGGAGGGGTCGTCTGAGTTTGGGGAGGATGTTTAGATGCGTTCGAAAATACGAGCGAGCCCTTGAATTTAAATATTTTTATACGTACGCCTAACGTACGTTCGCCCGCTTGCGAGTGGGTCTGAATCAGGCCCATGGTGTGCGCATGGGCTGCAAGTAACAAGTAGGCTCGTCTGTGTCACATCTTGTGCGGACAAATACTAACGTGATGTAGGTGTTTCTAAGAAGCGAGTATTAAGACGCAAAGAGCGACTGTGTCTGATGGGAGTGTCATGGGCGTTCATTGCGGCTTACGTGCTTCAGTGGGACACCTGTTCAGACGGATTTCTTACACCCAGCGTGGGGCTGGAGCAAGTCCAGATACTAATAATGACGGCTGAAGAACGGACGCAAAATAACTGGGCAATGCGACTGGGACGCAGGAAATCACACTTATACGCAGAGACGGACCGATAGCTATATTAGCGTATCTTAGTCCTTAGGCTGCTGCAACAGATGCAAATTTGGACATGACTGTGTCGGCATCAGAATTAAGCCCATTGTGTACATCCCTACTGCAGCTACACTAGCTTTGGACTCTATTTTGTCCATTTATTTCAATGGTGCTGTGTGTTACATATACAAACTCTATCAATGGTTTTGGATTAACTTCCAGTCTTAATATAAACTGGTCTAAATCCAATATATCCCCCACCCAGCAGGAAGTATCTCTAAAGAAAAGGGCACGAAACCTCCTGCAGTTGCCAGAAAAATTACGTTTCTTAGGTTGTGGCTAATGAACAATATCCTATTATGCTTTGATTAATACTGATCCGGTTATTGACTATCCTAAAACATCTTCCTCTCACCATGTCTGGCAATGTGAGCCCAAATTGTTATACCCACTATACCATGCCTCGATAGATATCCCTGAGCAAGTCTTTAGAAAAAATATGAACATCCTGTCTGATCTGGGTGAGACAGGGTGAGGATCAAATTTACACTTTGCAGAACTAAATAAAGCCTCAGCCTTGTTCCTCTCTAACTGGAAGTATACTGCTTTTTACCCATATCCGAGTCACTGGAGCAGAGTGTAATTGTTTTACCCACTGAATGAACCTGGGGCCAAACCCAAAACAGCTCCATACTCCCCAAAGGTTTGTCATTACACCAAATCAAAGGTCTTGATGGCATCAAGAGACACCACCACCCACTGTATTGTCAGCATCATATAACATTTCCATGTGCAGTAGGATGTTGTGTATTTGACAGTCTTAAATCTTGTCTGGTTATCTCAGATGGATAAGGGATCAGAGTTGTAAGAAATGTTAGAGGCATATTTTGATACGAACTCACTGAATATAATAAACCCACCCTTTTTTGTGATACTTACAGTTTATTAGGGGCACTCTTATTATTACTAGGTTAGTAGGCTCAAACCAATCTGTTGTGACTTGGAATGTATATAACTCTCCTCACATACAGAAATGGCTAGTATTTGAATTGACCTTTTAGAAAGAATAGTCCGACTGCCTTCTTGTTACCTCCAAATGCAGATTGCTATTGATGCTTGCATAATTCGTACAGGCAGACAAAAGTGGTAGCTTAATGACTTATAATAGGACTACCCTTGTGTCACAGCGCCGTACCCCATCCTGCGATCAGATATGACAACCTGACACAGGTAGGCGGTCATGATGTGACTTTTACTAAAGCTGCCACCACGAAGAGTATTAAAAATAGCGTTGTGATCACCAGACACTTAAATCATACTTAAAAACCAATGTAGCATGGGCCTCTCCAGGCACGTGAATTCATAAAGCACAGAGATAACACTGATAACTTTTTTGAGAAAATATCTCCAGAATTAAGTTACAAAGAAAAACAGGTAAATAAACAAGGTATACAGATATAAATTGCAGATTGATTTCAAATAAAAGAAAAGGATAAAAAGTCAGAACCATAAATTGTCTTACTCTGAGGTTTAGGTAATCTGCGTGAAGGGAGACCATGTGAAGCAGAAGACTAGAGCACTCCTAGCACGAAGCTACTCCCTTGTAGAGTGAACGCCAAGTAGTGTGGGTTGCTGATCCTTATAGTTCCACAGCTACCTTCTCCCCAGCAGCCCCAACCATTTCCAGGCTGAAAAGCACTGTTCATTTGTTCTCACAAGATCTGTGTAGATGCAAATTGGTCGTCTCCAGGAACCTAAACGTCATATAACTCCCCAACTTAAGAAAGGTATTTTTTGTCAGAAAAAATAAAGGAACTAGGCTGATAAGATGACACTCTACCAGCCTGCTTGTCTGTATGCAGGGCTTGAACAAGGGCCCCCTAGGGTGTAAATCAAACACTATTTCCAAGTTAGCTCTGTTAGCAGTTGTTAAAAAGAGTAGGTAACACCTGGCCATTTGGTCCAGCAAGTAGCTTATGCAATATAGTTACAGTTTTGAAACTAGCAATTCATACCAACAGACATTCATGAAATACACATTTTGTGGGGAACTATAATAATCCACATCATGGTCATGGCCGTGTTATTACTAATAGTACCGTGAGCACACTTTACCCAGGGCACACAGAATACAGCCATGACACGTGACTTTGAGGAATCGCTGTAACCCATGGCGACGGTCACACCTTGCAATTATATATAATCAGTGTGCTAAATATTTTGTATTGCTGTTTTTTTTTTTTATATATATATATATATATATATATATAAAAAAAACTCACAAAAACATATCTCTGGTGAGTTACTCGCTCATATGGATCAGATAAAATTGCCTACACTACATTCAGGGTCTGATTCGGAGATGGACGCAGTGCACATGTTTGCACAGTTGAGCGATTATTTGCTACTGCATGTGCACTAAAAGTCCTGAAAACTCCTACGATGCATGAGTCACACTAAGTGTACCTCTCTGTATGCTGTTGTGTATGGAGGCGCAGACATTAGAACTGGCAAGGCAATAACATGGGCGTTCCTCGGCGGTGTCTGGGAGATGGCCTGAAGTGAACGGAAAAAAATGCTGTCTCAGGGGCGTGTTATGGGAGTGTTAGTGAACAGGGTTGCGTTCCCAGACGCAGAGCTGCAGCCACAGAGGCATGTTCAGTGGAATTTCAGAAATCATTAGCATCTACCTCTTAATCAGGTCGTCTGACTCCATGAAGTATTTAGCAGCACCAATTATATTAGAGGAGGAGATTGATGCAGCAACTGTATCAATTCATAGTAACACGGGGCTAGGGCTGGATAGAGTCCACCTGAGTCATACAAAACAATGTGAGTTCCTTTTTTCATTCCAAAGCTTTTGATAACTTTGTCCTAAGGGTGCATGAGGAGATATTACCCCTCTCTCTAAATTTTATACCATTTATTATTATTGTAATTCTAAAACCTGGTAAATATTTACTTTTACGTTAAATCACACTAGTTACAGATGTCAAAATATTGGCAAAGGTTTTGGCAATTAAGCTAAATATATTGAGCGCTCAGATCAAACACCCAAACCAAAGAGAGTTCACTCCCAGAAGTGGAGTTGCGGCTCCACTGAATAGGTTGTTCTGGGTGAGTAGGCTTATCACCTGTAGTATTGTCACAGGAACTGCTGCGGTTGTAGTCTGTCTAGTCTTGCCCATTGTGACAGGATATGTAATATGATATGACATAAGGTTGAGGATACTGGGATAATATGTATTTTGCCCTTTCTAGCTGACTGGTCAGACCTTATGTGTCAACCCTTCTTCCTGTTAACTTGTGGTGGGTTAAATAAATCACCTAGGGCTAGGCAAATAATGGCTTCTAGATGCACCATACAAATATATAAAATATATATAAAAGCATATAATACAAAACACTTGCCACAGTATCTGCACATTACACACATTTGTATCTCTCCCTGTTGTCTTTGTTGCAGTCCCTTCAATGTGCAATTCCAGCTACGCTCTTCTCATGCAGTTTGGACTAAGCTCAATGTCCTCTGTGCACAAGTAGTTAAGATGACTGAGGCTTCTTAATTAACTTGCGGCAACTCCTTGTGCTCTGTGGGCCTGATTCAGACCCGCTCGTGAGCGCACAGTGGGCCTGATTCAGAGCCGGACGCTCTGACAAGAGCGCGCGCTCTGAATCAGGGCCCTCCTATCTAAAATTGGAGCGGCCTCCTGGCCGCTCGCATAGCTGTGGGTGACCACCCACAGCTTATGCGAGCGGCCAAAAAGATGGTCGCGATGGTCAAGACCATCGCGACCATCGGGCTCGCGACGAGACCCTGCGGTAGGGTCTCGCTGCCGCAAGCCCAGGAGTGCTTTTGGCTCTATCAGAGCCAAAAGCACTCCCACTGACATCACTAGTGATGTCAGTGGGGCCGGACCCAGACGGTAGGCGTTCCCATGGGGACGCTTCCGTCTGGCCACCAAATTGGGCGTGCTGTCACTCACCATCGACAGCATGCCCCCTTTGGTGCGAGACCCATAGCGACGGCTGGCATGCGCACTAGGGCACCATCGACCCGCTTGGGATCGCTCAGCACTCGCGAGCGGGTCTGAATCAGGCCCAGTGCTCACAAGCGGGTCGATGGTCCCCCACTGCGCATGCGCACGACGCAGCCGGCTTCGGTGTGCGCATGTGCGAGATCCGCCCAGCGGCGGGCGCTCCGTCGCTACGGGTTTCACACCAAAGTGGGGCGGCTGTCGATTTTGATTGACAGCTCGCCCCGTTTTGGAGGCGGGCAGGGGGGGGGTGGCTGACCAAACGGAGGCATTCGCGAAGGAACGCCTGCCGTTTGGGGGCGGCCCCGCTGACATCACGAGTGCTGTCAGTGGTGAGCTTCCGGCTCTATTAGACCCGAAAGCTCACTGGGGCTTGCGGAAACGAGACCCTACCACAAGGGTCTCGTCGCAAGCCCCGATGATCGCGATGGTCCTGACCATCGCGACCATCACCTGGCCACTCGCTAAAGCTGTGGGTGGTCACCCACAGCTTAGCGAGCGGCCAGGAGGCTGTCTTTAAAAAACAGTGATTCAAAGCGAGCGCTCTCAAAGAGTGTCCGGCTCTGAATCAGGCCCTGTGTCCTTCTGGTGGTTGATAAGTGCCTCACAGCGACCAGTCCAATCAGATCCATTAATTAGCCCATATCATCATCACTGGGCAGGCTAATCACACGGACTTCCCTCCCCTTATCACTGCAGCTGTATATTTTAAACCCTCCTGTTCACCTTGGTTCTGGGACCTCTTCCAGTCCTTAATTAATTATGAATGACATGTGCGATCTGACCTGGGGATGTCTGTCTAGACCAGATACGACCCAGTGTGCCATCCACAGAATGCAAATAGACACCTCTCCTACAGAACAAAGAAAAATTGCAATATAAGTTTGGGCAGCCCCGTCTGGCGACATTTAAGAACACAAAGAATATATTAAAGAATATACACAGGGGCCTGGCCTGACTGCAGCTTGGGGAAGACGCACTTTCCAAGGGCTCCCGCTATATAGGGGCAAATTGGAGCCTTACATCGGCACTTCTGACTTCACACCCTTCTCTTGAGGCTGCGGCTATCCACCACACCGCCTGGGCTAATCCCAGCATTAAACCAGTGGCCAAATTTACATCCCGTTTTCGGGGCCTATTAAACCTCTGGAAGCCGTGGCCTAAAGTTGCCGCCGGCCGCTTCTGGTTCACCCATGGCTGTAATACAGGCCTCCCGCTGCCTTCCCTTGGTCCCAAACAGTTACCGCACACCCGCCTTACCTCAGGTTGAGGCATGCAGGCTCTACAGCTCCTGAAACAGCGCTCCTCTCACTGAAATCGCGGGCTTGGTCTGCGGCAGCCGGACACCGCAGCGGCTGCACATGAGGGTGAGAAAGGACATCCAGTCACTATCCTAAAGTGCCCAAAGGCTACTGCACTCTTGAGAAGCGGAGGGCAACCTCTGTCTATTAGAGCCTCCATTTTAACTGTGTTCAAGCATTGAGTCTTGTACACAGGAGATAGTCAAAGCGGCAGGGCAGGTTTTCAGGAAAACAGTCGCAGGAACGGCTCCAAACCCTACATCTCTACACCTCTTGCACCTGTTTCCCGGAGATCATTACCAACCTCTCTAAATAGTGTGGAACGGGATAGCCTCCTACTTGATACATAGCACTGTTAGAAATGTGATTCTGCCCGTTTAAAGAATGATGTCTTTCTCAGGGTAATACTTGCCCCACCCATGCAGTGACCACCACTTCCTGAGTCGCTATCCTCACAGAGAGTCGTGACACGTCTATTTGGTGTTCCTGCATTTGGTGTTCCTGCATTTGCTTCTGGCTATGCCATCTAGGAAAACAAGACAATACAAACTTCTAACACCAATCCGCTTTCCGGCTACCTCTCAACCCAAAACAGGTCAGATGCCTTCCCCAGCATTGGGTTCGACATCTATGTCTGCTTCACGAGAGACGGTCTCCCTGGCTGACTTGGGCCTAGACTTGGATGTAAACGCTCCCCTTACTGCCCAAGCTATGTTTCAAGTTTTTGCGGCATTCCGCGCTGATGTGCTGAAGGGTGTAGACACCTCTATTCAATCTATCCGAGCTGATCTTGTGGGTCTAGGCAATCGTACCGACCATCTTGAGGGGAAAATGCAGGAACTGGTATCGTCTCATAACGATCTTCTCACAGCCTATGCTGACCTCCAAACCAAAGTATTATCCATGAGAGATAAAATGGCAGATATGGAAGATCGCTCACAAAGAAACAATCTGAAGATTTGTGGCATCCCAGCTTCAGTGTCAAACACAGAGCTACCAGATTAAGTTTCAAATTTGTTTCTCAAGTTGATTCCTACAGCTTCTCAACAAGACCTGATAATCATTAGGGTACACCGCCTTCCTAAACCGAGAATAGGATCCGGCAATTTCCCGCGAGATACATCAATGCAGGTCCACTTTTTTCACTTCAAAGAGCAAATTAGACGTGCTGCACACAAAGCTGAAGGCACTGACTCTCTGGGGGGTCTTCAAATCTTTCCTGACCTGTCTGCTGCCACCCTTTCTAAAAGGCGCTCATTCCACTCCATTACCACAGCTCTAAGAGACAATTACATTACATATTGATGGGGGTTTCCAGTGAAGCTCCTGGTCAGTTATGAGTCCTCCTCATATATTATTTCAAACGTGGAGGCTGGAATTAAGCTTTTGGCGGAATGGGACATTACAGTGACTACTCGCGTCTCCGGTTCTAGCGGTCAAGTATCCAAGGACTGGTCTAAAGCCACGTGAGATTACTCCACTTGCACAGTTACTTTGTTGATTAGGTTGCATTCATTTCAGTGATATTTTTTCTATATAACCAGAGATTTTGCATAAGATAATTATTTCTTATGTCTGTTCTGCATTGATATTTTGTAATTGTTTACACTATAATGAGTAGTAAAAAGTTGAATATATGTATATCAAGCTAACTTAAGGTGCTCACTCACTATTAATAAATGGGGAGAGGGAATATATAAATATGTATATGCGATATTCTCCCAATACCTTTGCAAAGTTATAATCTAGGGTTCCTCTATGGGGTATTTTCATTTGACTAGCTTTAGTTTACTAGTTACGCTGTATTTGCTATGTAGACTTCGAAGTTTCAGGTACTATTATTAATCTTGTAGTTTTGTGGGTTTAGCGACTCCATGTTTATTTTGTTTATTGAGTGTATGATATTGTGACATTATTTTTCTGGTAATGGCTATAGTGCGATTTTACCTCCTAATGAGGTTCTGAATGGTTACTACGCACTATGCCTCACTGTTAGTAACAATATCTTTTTCCTTCTATACTTATGTCATTCACTTATATCTGTTTTTAGTTATTGATACACTGCATGGGTGGTCTTTGACACAGGCCACGTTCCACCATGTTTTTGGTTTTGCCGTTTTTTTACCCAAACATTGTAGCCGTAACCCTTTGGGCTATCTCAGTTTTCCCAATGTTTTCCACTTTTTATTATTTATAATTTTATTGCTCTCCCTCCCTGATGTTCCTCCCTTTTTGTTTTATTTTTTTTATGGGTGCCATTGTCAACTTCACTAGTTTTTTGCTAGATACTCTGGGAACCTATGCCATATTTAACATTCTCTTGTATAAAATATGGTTCAATTCTTTTCCTTAAATGTCCATGGATTAAACTCCCCTAACAAACGTAGGCTAGCCTTGTCCACTTTTCATAAACACAGAGCATAAGTCGTAGCTTTTCAAGAGATCCATTTTTCATCCTCATCCGCTCAGCTATTGAGAGATACGAGATATAATGTTGCATACTACGCTAATGGCCCACTTAAGAGGAATGGTTTGGTGATAGTGTTCCATAAGTCAGTGTCCTTTACTCTAACTAATAAGATGGAAGACAAAAATGGCCAATATGTAATATTAGTGGGTCAGATGAATGGTAAAGAGGCCACCTTGGTCTCCCTCTATGCCCCTAAAACACACCAAATTCCATTCCTTAGACGAGTATTTGAGACTGTCCATCAAAGCAGGCGTGGTCACACAATTATAATGGGTGCTTTTAATCTAGTCCTCGATGTTCGGTTATATAAGTCATCACCTCATGCTTCTGGAGCAAGTAGGGGCAATACTGATACATCAGCCTTATTGCGGAAACTCGTGGTGGAATTTGACTTATATGACGTCTGGCGGGTTTATTCTCCAACTGTGAAAGACTATACGTTTTTTTCACATGTACACAATACATACTCTTGTATTGATCTGATTTTACTGGATAAACACTCGCTCCAACATACTTGCCAATCTAAAATCGTACCCATTGTATGGTCTGACCACACTTCTGTAACGTGGCCATAATACTAGAATCCCACCTAGACCCTGGCGCCTTCCTGAGCATTTACTATCTTCCCCCGAAGCCGCTAAACCTCTAGTGGAAGCCTTGGGGCCTGATTCAGACCCACTCGCGAGCGGCTGTCCGCTCGCAAGTGGGTCGATGTTATGGACTGAGCATGCGCACGACGGAGGGAGCTCCGTCGTGCGCATGCACCAGACGCGACGAGCGAAGGAAAGTCCTTCGCTCGTTGTGTCCGATCAAAGGGGGCGTGCTGTCAATGTTGATTGACAGCACGCCCCCTTTGGTGGGCGTGCCAGGGGCGTGCCTCCCTGACGGGGGCGTTCCTAATGGAACGCCTCCCGTCAGAAGCCGGCCCACTGACATCACTAGTGATGTCAGTGGGAGTGATTTTGGCTCTGATAGAGCCAAAATCACTCCGGAGCTTGCGGTTGAAAACCTCAACCGCAGGCTCCGGCTTGCAAATTCGATGGTCGCGATGGTCTCGACCATCGCGACCATCACAATGCACGCTCGTATAGCCTGTGGGTGGTGACCCACAGCTATACGAGCGTCCAGGAGGACGCTCCATGAAAATGGAGCCTGGCCCTCATTCAGAGCGTGCGCTCTGCTCAGAGCGTACGGCTCTGAATGAGGGCCTTGGAGTCATATCTGGCAACAAATAACCCACAAGACACTTCCATCCCAACACACTGGTGTGCCCTCAAAGCTGTTCTTTGAGGAGTGGCCATTCAATCAAGCTCTCATCTTAAGAGGCAACACTTGTACAGACAATCTGAACTAGAATTGCGCTTAGCACAGGTTGAGTCCCTAAATAGAGCCCGTCCTTCTCGCCTCCTCAAAATGGAGTTGGTTTCTATCCGAAACCAGCTTCAGAAGCTTTTTTTTTTAGCTCGTATGAAATCTGCTCTAACTAAACCTCAACAAAAATTCTATAATTCAGGGAATAAGGTAGGCAAGTTCATAGCACGTAAATTGCGTAAATGGCAGGCCAGAAATAGAATTGAATATCTTATTACTCCCAATAATAAGAAATTGCTAAATCCTGCTGAGATCGCCAATGCTTTTGCTAAATATTATGCAGGACTATATAACCTTCATACTGACAGTACTATGACACAGCCATCTGTTGCTTCTATTTCTTTGTTTCTACATAACCTTATTTTTCCTCAGTTGGGGGAGGAGACCTTGGCCACTTTAAACACTCCTTGGACTGAACAAGAAACTTTGACTGTTATTAAAGCGCTACCCATGGGGAAGTCCCCAGGTCCGGCCGGGTTTACCAACTCATTCTATAAGCATTTTGCGTGCTCTATCTCACCCTTACTTACTTTATTTAATTTTGTTTCGGGTCAGGGAAGTTTTCCAGCAGAGATGCTGGAAGCTCAAATAATTACTCTACCTAAACCAGGCAAACCTACCACTACTTGCCCGAATTTCCGCCCAATAGCCTTACTTAATTTTGACATTAAAATTTATGCCAAAATGTTAGCCACACATTTATCCCTTTTAATTCCCCATTTGATCCATCCGGACCAGTTGGGCTTCGTCGGCGGCAGACAAGCATCAGACAATACACGCAGAGTCTTTAATCTGGCAGAACTGATATTGAGGCGACGCGAGGAGTTCATCCTTCTATCACTAGACGCTGAGAAGCCTTCATTGGCAGTTTCTCAATGAAACACTATTGGGTTTTGGTTTTCGGGGGGGTTGTGTTGCAGTCTATCAAGGCTCTATATAGAAACCCTACTGCCAGGGTTTATAGCAACGGCTTTCTATCATCTCCATTCAACATTAGGAATGGTACAAGACAGGAATGCCCCCTTTCCCCACTGATGTACATATTAGCTATCGAACCACTTGCTTCAGCAATTAGAAATTCTCCATCATTTCCGGGAGTGAAAGTTGGCATGACTTCACACAAATTATGTTTGTTCACCGACAATATTCTTTTGTTTGTAACCAGCCCGGTTTCTTCATTGCCCACCCTCCATGGACTGCTAGACAAATATAGTGCAGCTTCTCTGTATAAGCTCAACACCACCAAGACTGAGGCTCTGCCGTTTAACATTTCTGATCTGGTTCTGTCTCATCTACAAGCCCAATATAAATATAAATGGGAATCAGACTACCTCCTCTATTTAGGTATTAATATACCAAATCGTCTAGGTGATTTTGCTAAGATAAATTTTGATCCAAGCCTTAAACATATAGCGGAACTGTTACACAATTGGTTCGGCTTTGAAGTCTCCTGGTTGGGTCGTCTCGCAGCATTTAAAATGATGATTCTTAGGCCCGCTCGCAGGTCTGAAGGGCGTTTTTTTTTTTTGTCTGGCCTTCTGGCCACTCGCTAAGCTGCGGGTGACCACCCACAGCTTTTGCGAGCAGCCAGGTGATGGTTGCGACCATCGGGCTTGCGACGAGACCCTTGAGGTAGGGTCTCATCTGCCGCAAGCCCCAATGAGCTTCCGGCTCTAACAGAAACTCAAGCTCCCTACTCTAATAGAAACTCAAGCTCACGGAAGCTCACTACTGACATCACTCGTGATGTCAGTAGGGCCGCCCCCAAACGGCAGGCGTTCCTTCAGGAACGCCTCCGTTTGGCAAGCCACCCCCCCGACCCGCCTACAAAACGGGGCGAGCTGTCGATCAACATTGACAGCCACTCCGTTTGTAGCGAGCCCTGGAGCGAGTGAATTTCTCACTCGCTCCGGGGCTCGCGCACGGCCAGTGCGCACGCCGTGCTTGCGCACACTGCCCAGCCATCGACCCGCTTGCGAGCACTATGCGCTTGCGAGCGGGTCTGAATCAGGCCCTTATTCCGCACCTTCCCCTTCCTGGTCCCAAAACAATACCTAATCAAGTCTCTTAAATTAATAGTCTTACATCTGGAAGGGTAAAACACCACGGTTAGCCTACCAGCGCTTAACTAAACCTAAGATTCAGGGGGGGGCTACAAATTCCAGACCTAGTTATGTGTCAGTCAGCATGCTTAGTTTCACAAATTAGTGATTGGTTTCTTCCCTCCGACGTTAAACCATGGGTTGACATAGAAAGTGCATTATTAGACGACTACCCCTTGGTGGATTTAATTTGGACACCCAAACAAATGAGCACCTTACTACACTATACCCCTAGAGCAATTATTGACTCCCTTAAATTGCGGAATGAAATGGTACTTATGTCCAAATGTATTAAACTACCGGCTAGAACTTTATCTTTAGCCTCTATTTCCCGCTTGATCCCGGATCAATCGGTAAAACTGTGGCGTTTCCGAGGGATAGAATCTATTGCAGACATTTCGAGTCCTACCTCACTCATTCCGTTTGATCAAATTCAATCCCAATTTCAGTTACCACCTGGAGAATTATTCACCTATCTCCGTATTCAATATTGGGTGGTTAGTGCTATTAAAGTGTGCGGTTCTCTGGAATTACCCTCACCACATATTTTAGCTAAATTGACAAAAGGTAACTCTAAGGGCTCTATAGGTTTTTGGTATACTACATAGTATACATATCTTGAGGCTAGCCCACCAGTCAAATCCAAATCCCAAGAGCAGTGGGAGTCAGACCTTCAGGAGTCTTATACTCTCCAGCAATGGGAATCTATTTACACCACAGCCCACAAACTGTCCAGGTGTTATAACCATTTGGAGTTACAATATAAAATACTCCATAGGTTATACTTTACCCTAGCCAAACAACATGGTTAGAATCACTGCCTCACAGCGCTGAGGTTGTTGGTTAGATTTTCACTGTGGTTCTAACTGTGTGGATTTTGTATATTCTCCCTGTGTTTGCTTGGGTTTCCTCCCACACTCAAAAAATATACTGGCAGGTTAATTGGCTACGACAAACAAATTAACCCTAGTGTGTAAGTGTGTGTGTAAATGTGGTAGCCTATACAGGGGCACTGCACAAATGTGAATGTGCAGAATGGGGCCTGTGTGACAGGCAGAGGCATTTAAGGGGCAGTGCAGGGTCAGGGTCTGCCCCATTTTCCATGGACTCAGTTTCCTAGCCTCACAAGCTGGTTAGCAGGTTGCAGTGCTGGGATCGCAATTGCAGTAAGGGGTGTCATACACCACCTGCATATTTTCAAGGATTGAATTGCAAAGCTGCTTACGTTATCGTCACTGGTCATTTCCTACATTAATGTGCCCGATTCATGCACGATTCAATCGCTCTTAGAAATCGGCAATTGGATGTGCGCCTTAACAGATACCAAATTGAGGAGGAGTTCTCCAGATCTTGTCCCATCTACTCTACAAGTTGAGAGATCTTCTAGTGAAAGGAAGGTGTGTCTCATTTGAAGAAATAAAGTACATTAGGCTAGACCAAGTATTTAGTCAGTCCATTTTCCATCACAGTATGTTTGAGTATGTTTGTTAAACTACCAAACCCCATGTCTTGGTGTTGGAAATCAGAGAAAGTGTGTGAATTGTGACTTATGCAAAGGCGTGTAATATACAAGTGCTTTAATGAGCCAATTATAGCAGCCTATAAAACTGTAAGCGAATTGGTTGGTAGAGGAAAAATCCACCACCTCAAAGAAGTGCTGTATAGATAATCTATATAATAATGCAGAATGGCTGTCATGTCTAACGGCTCCCATTGCTGGAAGGGGAGGGGCAGGGCTATGTGGCCTAATGTAAGGATGAATGGCCACGCCTCCTTCCAGAAAAAAACCCAGTATCAATGGCGTTGCGAAACAAAGCCGCATGCCCGACGAGGGTGCCATTGTGCCTCTCAGCCAGGGGCAGATTCAGTGGGCGATCAATCTCCCCTTTCTTTCAGGTGCAGTAAGAGGAGATTACTGCTGCACTCCACTTCAATGCTAGTGCTAACCTTAAGAGTGCACATTATAAAGTAATATATAGTATGTATATGACCTTCTAACCTGTATTTCTGAGATCTGTTGATCTGTCTTTCCTAACATCCTTTGTTAATGATCTACTGACTATGTAGGGCAAATTCCTGTCATTTTAAGGCCTGTGCAACAGGTTACTTAACTGGCAAAACTGTATATGTCTGATTTCTATGGTGGGTTACATGATATATACTTTTGCAAATTCATAAACAGGAATTACTTATTTTTTGAATGCAGCTGATTACAAAATAATCCTTATCTCATGGCTTAGCCTCCTCTTCACAAGTAGTTGCTCAAGTTCTTAAGTAAGTATCGCACCTAAGTGTCCCACTTTTAGACACACATTCCCCCGTCCTTCTTTCCTTCCAATTGTCTGTCTTTTAGGTTTGGTATACAGTGTATGAACAAACTGTCCTGTTATTCATACACATATGTTATTGCATCTGTTGCTGGACTCACGGCTGCGATAATATGCAATGCTAGTAGCAGCCTTCCCCTAGTGTAGTAGCCTGCGTCTCAATGTGCAAGGACTGGAACTGGATACTTTCAGCATCTCTGCACGCTGTAATACAGCCGATGATTCTTTACAAACCACCATTGTGCACACCATCTACACTTGAACCAGCCCTATGGCAGGTGCAGTTTCTCAATCTGACTATGGCCTCTGCGTTTGGGAAACGTAGCCTCTTTCATTCACATTCCTGTGATACTCCCATAACACGCCCATGAGACAGTCTTTTTAGCGTTGACTTTTAGTCACTTCCCAATCACCGCCCAGGATCACCCATCACTTTGCCGCCCCATTTCTGATACCGTCATCACAGCAGCATCTTTGTGCGCACAATCTGTGTAACATATGTGTCATATGCGGCTTTCTGATTTTTTGAAGTATGCGCAGTTCTAAATTGATCAATTACTTGAACATCGGTATTGGTGCACCTCTCAATCAGCCACGCTGTACGCTGTTTTAGGAAAATTGTGTGTGTGTGTGTGTGCAGGGCAAGATTAAAGGCAGGGTGACAGGGGCGGTCGTCCAGGGGCCCCCAGAAATAGGGGGCCCCCACACACTGTCCCCGACCCCTGGCCACATGCCTCAGGTCAGGTCCTGCTAAGGTTGGTCGCGATCTACTAGAAGCTCGTGGAGCTCTTGCATGTAGATCGTGACCAACTAACTGAGAACGCTGGCCTCTGAGCGCTTCAGAGGCCAGCGTTCCCAGTGATTCATTGCGCGGGTGACGTCATGACGGTACCCGCGCGATGAGAGGAGCCTGCGCTCCTTTACTGGATCTAGTTAGATCCAGCAGGCAGCGGCAGCTGCGACGGCGGGACCCGGGAGCCCTGACAGGTAAGTTTTTCACAGGTGTGTGGGCGCGGAGGGGGAGTTAATACTGGGGGCACTACTTTAGGGTGCACGACTACAGGGGCATTGCAGGGGGCACAAATACTGGGGGCATCAGACAAGTGCTACAACTACAGGGAGCATTGAATAAGAGACACAACTATTGGGGGCATTGCATGGGGCACAACTATTGGGGGCATTGGAGAAGGGGCACAACTTCAGGGGGCATTGCAGAAGGGGTACTATATGTGTGTATATATGTATATATATCTATATTTATATAGATATATATATATATATATATACCTTTATTGATAGGGGCCCCCACATGTTTGTTGCGCAGGGGCCCCCACAGAGCTTAATCCGGCTCTGTGTGTGTGTGTGTATGTGTGTGTGTGTGTGTGTGTGTGTGTGTAACTGTGCACAGTAAGTTACATTAATGATCATCCAAATATGAACATGTGTGTGTGAGCATACTGTATCTAGGTAGACTAGATAATGTTTATTTTGTTTATAGTAAATGTTTAAGAGACACTATCATAAAGTTGTATAATATTCATTTATTATATACATATACAGTCAGGTGCATAAATATTGGGACATTGACAGAATTTTCATATTTTGGCCTCTATTCACCACCACAATGGCTTTGAAATGAAACAAACAAGATGTGCTTTAACTGCAGACTTTCAGATTTAATTTGAGGGTAACTACATCCAAATCAGGTGAATGGTGTAGGAATTACAACGGTTTCTATATGTGCCTCCAACTTTTTAAGGGGCCAAAAGTAATGGGACAAACTAAACAATTCTAAGTCTAACTTTCACTTTTTAATACTTTGTTGCAAATCCTTTGCAGGCAATTACAGCCTGAAGTCTGGATCGCATAGACATCACCAGATGCTGGGTTTCATCCTTGGTGATGCTCTGCCAGGCCTCTACTGCAAATGTCTTCAGTTCCTGCTTGTTCTTGGGGCATTTTCCCTTCAGTTTTGTCTTCATCAAGTGAAATGCATGCTCAATCGGATTCAGGTCAGGGGATTGACTTGGCCATTGCATAACATTCCACTTTTTAGCCTTAAAAAACTCTTTGGTTGCTTTTGCAGTATGCTTCGGGTCATTGTCCATCTGCACTGTGAAGCGCCGTCCAATGAGTTCTGAAGCATTTGTCTGAATAAGAGCATATAATATTGCCCGAAACACTTCAGAATTCATTCTGCTGCTTTTGTCAGCAGTCACATCATCAATAAATACAAGGGAACCAGTTCCATTGGCAGCCATACATGCCACCACCATGACCCGAAGCATACTGCGACCGGTCTGAATCAGGCCCTAAGTAAACATAAACTGTTGTAACTCGTTTCACGGGCACACTGACAGCTTCCTCAGACTTTGTTTATGTTAAATATAAATATTATGTGTACGTACACTATCCATATACAACAATTAATAAACAATTCAGAACATTTAAAAAAAGAACATTTATATTCTGGTAAGCTATATTACAATATATTGTAATCATAATGGATTATTGCGTAAACCAAACTCAGAAATAAAGAAACAAAAGTTGAATAAACCATTAGATTGCAAAATTGTATTGTGTGTAAAGCAAGAGCATTGAAATTAAAATAGCATTCAAAAAATAGAGTAATATTGAATAAACAGAATAAACATAAAAATGCTAAAGTATAAGTAATACAAAGAGGAGGAGGAGGAGGGAGGAGGAGGAGGAGGAGGAGGAGGAGGAGGAGGAGGAGGAGAAATTTAAAATGAATAAATTGCTTCTATAATTTAAAAAACTGACTGAATATGTAACACATCATAGTATAAGCATGCTGGTAGGATATTGAATAGTACCATTTTTGGTAATAGTTGATTCTGATATCATATCATAGACTAATAAAATATAATATAATGTATATAATACAATATATACAATATAAAATATAACATAACTTCTGAAATCCTTTTAAAAGTATGATGTCAGGCTTACTAAGCAATCTCTACCTGATTTGTAGCTTATTGCGGTACCCAATAGCACATATTACAATTAACAGCAGTGGTAATTATGGCAATAATCAACAGGATGTATCAGAATTGACTATTACAAAAACCAACATGTATCAGAATTGCTTTAAACTGTAACAATTTTATTTAGATACATGATACAAATAAATCAGCCACTTATATAAACAAATAAATATATGTATATAGTATAGTATATCAGTTTTTAATGATGTGTTACATATTCAATCAGTTTTTATATTACTGCAGCAATTTATTCCATTTAAATATCCACTTATTATTATCTTTGTATTGTCATGATGTTTGTTTATTCTATTTAATGAATTTTACTCTATTTTTCAAATACTATTTCTTTATCAGTGCTCTTGCTTAAGACACAGTACAGCTTTACAATCTGATGGTTTATTCATCTTTTGTTCCTTTATTCATTAGCTTGTTTTAAGCAATAACCCATTATGTCATATAGGTTAATAGAACACACAGTTTATTATTTTAGTTCTGAATTGTTTTTTTATTTGCTCTATATTTATAAATAGTATTCTTACACATATTTATATTTAGAAATGGTATAAACAAAGACTGAGGAAGTGGACAATGTGCCCATGAAATGCATTACAAAATTTATTTGTAATGAACTCCTGTGTGCCATATACTGTATGAACTTTTGGTGTCCTATGCATTTTTTGTTTGCATTGAATTTCCAATAAACCTAAGCTAAAGAATTGGAAATAGCGCTTCAATTGATAGGACCTGCACCATAAATAACTATTACATTTTACCTCCTTGAAGAAGGCAGAACCCCTGCCGAAATGCGTTGGGGAACCCCAAACGCCCACATTCCAGACCCACGGCCTACTCCCACTGAAGCTCCTCATCCCCACGGGGACCTCTGGTTGGCCTCAGCCATCCCATTTGCATCGCCCCGCACTTGCTGCTGCAAGCGCCTCCACCCTAACCATACAGACCACAGATCGTCACACATCAAGTCCGTCCTAAGCAGTCCATCTACCTGCCAGAAGGGTGATCCACACGGCACCCCCGGCTCTCACAGGGGGACCGACCCCAGTGACTCGGCACCAGTGGCAACTCTCACAAGCAACTCAGCCCCACTGCTGCATTCACAACCACCAGCACCACCCGGTCGCTGACCGCTGCAAAATAAAAGATCCTCTTGAACAACAGCTACTCATCTTTACCACCGCAGCAGCTTCAATCAGACAACAAGGAACTGCAGCAATGCAACTCCACTACGGCCTACCATCCTCAGGCCTTACCTACTGGTAGGTACAACGGGACTTTTCATTCATACGCGGGATGCCGCCAGGTGTACTACACCCACCCACCACACCATACCCCTCTCACTCTTCCCCCCTCACCCACCGAAACTCCCAAGACTGTCAACCATAGTGTCCAGCAGGGGTAACATGACGGTGTATTGAACCACATGGAAAGGAGCCCCCTGAAAGGGTCGACCCACCTCCCCAGTCTCTCCCCCCCACCTCTCTCACCCACCACCACACCCACCTTGTTGCCCGGGACTATATAGGAGAAGCACTGTGACTACGCCAATAAAACCATTTACTCCCACCTTGTGTCCGCCTCTGTCATTCCATTGGTCCATCCCTCCCCATTCATTCACACCATACACACTAGCAACCACATACACAGTCCAACACTCCCCCATCATCATTGCACCCACAGAGCGAGCGCACCTTCCGTACCCCACCATCTCTATCCAATTTTACGCATGACCCGGTACACCTGCTATCAGGAAGTGCAGGTTCCACTCACTCATATAGCACACCTTTCAGCCCACTAACATATCACATCTGCCCACACAGCAGAGCGCAGTCCTACCCAACCATCACCACAATAACCCATTATGTCATATAGGTTAATAGAACATACAGTTTATTATTTTAGTTCTGAATTGTTTTTTTATTTGCTGTATATTTATAAATAGTATTCTTACACATGATATTTGTATTTAGAAATGGTATAAACAAAGACTGAGGAAGTGGGCAGTGTGCCTGTGAAACGCATTACAAAATTTATTTGTAATGAACTCCTGTGTGCCATATACTGTATGAACTTTTGGTGTCCTATGCATTTTTTGTTTGCATTGAATTTCCAATAAACCTAAGCTAAAGAATTGGAAACAATGCTTCAATTGATAGGACCTGCACCATAAAGAACTATTACATTTGGACTTTCTTAAACAGATTTTGGAGCCCTCTTTCTTTATGCAGCAAACAATGTCAATTAACTAAACAGTCTCTTCAGTGAGAGGGCGCAAATTATTCCCTTCAACGTTAAATAAATGTATATATATATATATATATATATATATATAGAACATGTAGAGGGGCACTCAGTATTCCAATGTGATAATGCCTGGGTGCCTTCCTAGGAACAATGTAGAAATACGATGTCTGTTAAGAAACAGCAACAGGCGGCACTCCACGGACTTTATAGTTGAAGTAAAGTGACTTTATTTGCCAACGTTTCAAGACCTGAGCGGTCTTGTCATCAGGGTGTTCAAGTGTAACATACAAAAAAGCTTACCTTAAATAGCTGTATACAAATGGAAATGTCCATGAGAATCCTCACGCGCCGTCATGCAGGGAGGCGCGCAGTGTGTGACGTCACCAGCACGTGGCAACCCGGAACATGTGTGGATACAGTCCGGGGGTGGGTAACCAGGGAAACGCTGGACGCTGGAAAAAATACGGTGTGAGAAATGAGCCATAAAGCTACACTGCGCGGCTACCTGCATGAAGGGGGGGAGGGCTCAGGGACGTGACAGTTAAACAATAATAACAACAAAAACAAAATTAACAACAAAAGCGAAGAGTGCATTAATGTGTGCACACATGATATGCAATTCAGCAAATATAAATATAGACCAAGAAATCAGATAATCGATGAAACAAACTAAAGCACGATGGTGCCATGAACTTTCACTGAGAAAAAATGGTATCGCTATGTAACAGATGTCACTGAATAAAAATTATGAAAAATGTGAAAAATATGGAGGCATATGATAACCTATGCAGACCCTTAAAGTATATGGGATACCAAATGAACCCCAATGTATGTCTACTTAGCTACTAATTGAGCTGCGCAACATGAAACAACAATATATGAAACAACGATATATTAAAAAGCACATAATGGCCAAAAGAGGCTATAGTGTGTGGGAACAGATAACTGATTACCCACTGTATATATACTACACAGGAAAAATGTCTAAGAGATGGAGTTGAAAAATAGCAGGGTATACGCTATGTAAATGCATTCCAGGAAATTTTATCATTTAGCCCTCGCGGATGGATGGTATCAAGCAGATGAATCCACTTGGCCTCCACTCGTAACAGCCGCTTAGTGCGATCGCCACCCCTGATTTGTGCTGGAACATGGTCAATGACCTTGTAACGTAAGGATGCCAGTGTGTGACGGGCATCCTTAAAGTGTCGAGCTACAGGTTGGTCGGAATCTTTTCCTGCCAAAGCTGCTCTGATAGAGGAGCGATGCATGGCCATGCGCTCTTTAAACATGCGGGACGTTTGGCCAACATAAGCAAGACCACAGGGGCATGTAATAAGGTATATAACGAATCGCGTAGAGCATGTAAGTACATGCTTGATGTAATACCTCTTGCCAGTGTGCGGGTGGTTAAATGTATGCCCCACTTCTAAGTAACCACAGGTGACGCACGAAGGACAGCGATAACACCCAGGTTTTTTATGTGACACATCACCTTTATAAGAGAAAAAAGGAGTGATATCTGTTTTCACTAATATGTCTTTGAGGTTGCGACCTCGTCTGTAACTAATGAGGGGTTTACAGTTGGCTAATTTGGGTAACTCTGGATCTGTGGATATTATCGGCCAGAGAGCTTTGGTAGCTTTTGAAATTACTGGACTGGCCAAGGTGTATTCAGAAACAAATGGAATGTGTGTTTTTAAGGGTTGTTTCCGATTGGGGTTCAATAGCTGTTCTCTGGGTATTTTCAATACTTCTTCCTTTTGTTGTTCTAAAAAGGCCGGGTCATAGCCTCTTGGTATGAACCTATCTATGATTTTGTCTAACTCAGAATCAACCTTGCTTCTATCGCTGGTTATACGAGCTACTCGCACCATTTGAGACTTGGCCAGGCCCTTTTTAAGGGCCGGAGGGTGAAAGCTACTTGAAATCAACATGGTGTTTCTGTCAGTATCTTTGGTGTATACTGAAGTTTCAATACGATTGTTATTTAAAGTTAAATTGACATCCAAAAAATTAACATTGGTGTCACTACACTGATAGGTGAATTTGATAGCATTGGACGATGCATTGATATTATCGATGGTATGTATCAATGTGTCCCTTTCACCTGTCCAGATCAACAGAAGATCATCTATGTATCGTTTATAAAATAAAATGTGTTGGAAAATATCCGGATCAGTGAAGAAAAAAGAATGTTCCTGTGAAAACATAAAAATATTAGCAAACGAAGGCGATACATTAGATCCCATAGAGCATCCACTGATTTGTAAATAAAATGTTCCATTGTGTAGAAAGTAATTCCTCTTGAGTGTCAATTCAAGTAAATTCAAAAACAAGTTAATGTCCAATTTATCAAACATGCAGTTATGCAGAAAAGTATCCACAGCATTTAGACCCTCTTGGTGGGGTATCACAGTGTACAAACTGTGTACATCCAGTGTACACAAGATAGCATTATCAGGGATGTTATCCAATGCTCTAATGAGATTTAACAAAGTGGTGGTGTCCTTCAAATATGTGGGCTGCGTCACAATGTAGGGTTGGATAAGAATGTCCAAAAATTGTGCAATGGGTTGGTATAAGGAATCATTGGCTGATATTATTGGCCTATCCGGGGGTTGTTCGGAATTTTTGTGGATTTTCGGGACTGTATAAATCACCGGAACCCTTGGAAATGGTTGCACCAGTTGTTTAAACAAATTAGAACTTAATTGCTGGTTGAGCACCGCCGTGTGCAAAATGGAATCCAGTTCCAACTTGTACTTTGAAGTGGGGTCATATGTCAATTTTTCATAAACCGCAGTGTCCAAAAGTTGGCTATCTAATTCCTGTTTGTACTGTGAAATATTTTGAATGACGATTGCACCACCCTTGTCCGCCGGGCGGATGATGATGTCCGTGTATTTAGATAGAGATTGCAAAGCTTTTTGTTCAGTAATAGACAAATTATGATAGATGCGAGGTTGAGCAGAATTGTACCTTTGAACCGAGTCATCCATCAAACGTGTGAAGGTTTTTATTGAAGAGTTATATGAGGGGGGATCAAAGTTGGAATTTTTTTTGCCAAATTTAGGGGTGATATCTTCAGTGGGCGTAATAGATGGATTCTTATGCTGAAAAAATTCTTTACGTCTCAATGAACGTGCAAAACGATGGTTTTCGATTTTCCATTCAAAGTCCCGATGTTTATTAGTAGGTATGAACGATAAACCTTGGCTTAGTACTTTGATTTCTGCTTCTGAAAGCATTCTGGAGGATAGGTTGTAAATTACACTTTTTTCTTCTGTGCTCTGGTGGTGCCTTTTGTTTTGTCCACCACGGCGGGTACACCTGAGGGCGGGACGTCCATATTTTTGTGTACTGCTGGGCCTAAAGGGACCAGTCTAGGTGTCGATGGATCGTCAGACTCCTGAACATGATAGTCACTGTCACTATTAGAGGATGGATTATTTCTGCGGCCATGAAATTTTCTGTTACGCCAAGGTTGGCGTGAATTCTTACGCAATGTAAATTGTGCAGGATCAGTGCCGCTCAACCATCTATAAACTTGGTTCTGTTCATAGTCAGAAGTGACTGTTTGTAATTTATTCTTTTTATACTTGATAAGATCTTTTCTGTATTGATCACACTAGGCGACTAAGCGATTCCAAAGTTGTTGATGAGTAGAATCGTGCAGGATATCTGTATGTAACTCAGTAAAGGTTTCAATTTTAGATCTTGTGATGTTAAGTTCTCTGCCTGCTTCTTCAACCACCAGTATCATGAGATCTAGACTGCACTTATTTAAGATAGCTATCCAGCGACGGCAAAATTCGGCATTATGCCTACCGATTGTTGGGCAGTTCTTAACCCTAAATCCTCTAGGGATCATTTTAGAACGAAAGTAATCCGACAACGTGCTGCCGTGTAGCTGGTAATCAACTTCTCTTTTTTTCATTTTAAGTAATTGATGGTAAATATCATCAGCATTAGAAGGCTCAGAGTTCAGTGCATCTGAATCCTTGAATAAAATAGCCGAAATCTGTGCCTCAGTGAAGCTCAAAGTTTCACCTTTTGGTAACTCCATATTGACAAAAGACATAGAATCCATGGTGAATAAATACTCCGGTAATCAGAATGAAGTTACTGCGTATCAGGTGCAATAAGCTGTAAAAGTGCACTGGTGCTAAAGTGCAATGTGAAAAAACACACAGATGTCCAGTGCAATAAGTGATTAATACACTCCTGAAGATTACAGCTAAGTGGTTTAAACGGATGCGGTGCCTCCACTCCTTAGGACCACAGCAATGGCCCAATATTTAGAACATGTAGAGGGGCACTCAGTATTCCAATGTGATAATGCCTGGGTGCCTTCCTAGGAACAATGTAGAAATACGATGTCTGTTAAGAAACAGCAACAGGCGGCACTCCACAGACTTTATAGTTGAAGTAAAGTGACTTTATTTGCCAACGTTTCAAGACCTGAGCGGTCTTGTCATCAGGGTGTTCATAAAGCTACACTGCGCGGCTACCTGCATGAAGGGGGGGAGGGCTCAGGGACGTGACAGTTAAACAATAATAACAACAAAAACAAAATTAACAACAAAAGCGAAGAGTGCATTAATGTGTGTGTAGCTTTATGGCTCATTTCTCACACCGTATTTTTTCCAGCGTCCAGCGTTTCCCTGGTTACCCACCCCCGGACTGTATCCACACATGTTCCGGATTGCCACGTGCTGGTGACGTCACACACTGCGCGCCTCCCTGCATGACGGCGCGTGAGGATTCTCATGGACATTTCCGTTTGTATACAGCTATTTAAGGTAAGCTTTATTGTATGTTACACTTGAACACCCTGATGACAAGACCGCTCAGGTCTTGAAACGTTGGCAAATAAAGTCACTTTACTTCAACTATAAAGTCCGTGGAGTGCCGCCTGTTGCTGTTTCTTAACAGACATCGTATTTCTACATTGTTCCTAGGAAGGCACCCAGGCATTATCACATTGGAATACTGAGTGCCCCTCTACATGTCCTAAATATTGGGCCATTGCTGTGGTCCTAAGGAGTGGAGGCACCGCATCCGTTTAAACCACTTAGCTGTAATCTTCAGGAGTGTATTAATCACTTATTGCACTGGACACCTGTGTGTTTTTTCACATTGCACTTTAGCACCAGTGCACTTTTACAGCTTATTGCACCTGATACGCAGTAACTTCATTCTGATTACCGGAGTATTTATTCACCATGGATTCTATGTCTTTTGTCAATATGGAGTTACCAAAAGGTGAAACTTTGAGCTTCACTGAGGCACAGATTTCGGCTATTTTATTCAAGGATTCAGATGCACTGAACTTTGAGCCTTCTAATGCTGATGATATTTACCATCAATTACTTAAAATGAAAAAAAGAGAAGTTGATTACCAGCTACACGGCAGCACGTTGTCGGATTACTTTCGTTCTAAAATGATCCCTAGAGGATTTAGGGTTAAGAACTGCCCAACAATCGGTAGGCATAATGCCGAATTTTGCCGTCGCTGGATAGCTATCTTAAATAAGTGCAGTCTAGATCTCATGATACTGGTGGTTGAAGAAGCAGGCAGAGAACTTAACATCACAAGATCTAAAATTGAAACCTTTACTGAGTTACATACAGATATCCTGCACGATTCTACTCATCAACAACTTTGGAATCGCTTAGTCGCCCAGTGTGATCAATACAGAAAAGATCTTATCAAGTATAAAAAGAATAAATTACAAACAGTCACTTCTGACTATGAACAGAACCAAGTTTATAGATGGTTGAGCGGCACTGATCCTGCACAATTTACATTGCATAAGAATTCACGCCAACCTTGGCGTAACAGAAAATTTCATGGCCGCAGAAATAATCCATCCTCTAATAGTGACAGTGACTATCATGTTCAGGAGTCTGACGATCCATCGACACCTAGACTGGTCCCTTTAGGCCCAGCAGTACACAAAAATATGGACGTCCCGCCCTCAGGTGTACCCGCCGTGGTGGACAAAACAAAAGGCACCACCAGAGCACAGAAGAAAAAAGTGTAATTTACAACCTATCCTCCAGAATGCTTTCAGAAGCAGAAATCAAAGTACTAAGCCGAGGTTTATCGTTCATACCTACTAATAAACATCGGGACTTTGAATGGAAAATCGAAAACCATCGTTTTGCACGTTCATTGAGACGTAAAGAATTTTTTCAGCATAAGAATCCATCTATTACGCCCACTGAAGATATCACCCCTAAATTTGGCAAAAAGATTTCCAACTTTGATCCCCCCTCATATAACTCTTCAATAAAAACCTTCACACGTTTGATGGATGACTCGGTTCAAAGGTACAATTCTGCTCAACCTCGCATCTATCATAATTTGTCTATTACTGAACAAAAAGCTTTGCAATCTCTATCTAAATACACGGACATCATCATCCGCCCGGCGGACAAGGGTGGTGCAATCGTCATTCAAAATATTTCACAGTACAAACAGGAATTAGATAGCCAACTTTTGGACACTGCGGTTTATGAAAAATTGACATATGACCCCACTTCAAAGTACAAGTTGGAACTGGATTCCATTTTGCACACGGCGGTGCTCAACCAGCAATTAAGTTCTAATTTGTTTAAACAACTGGTGCAACCATTTCCAAGGGTTCCGGTGATTTATACAGTCCCGAAAATCCACAAAAATTCCGAACAACCCCCGGGTAGGCCAATAATATCAGCCAATGATTCCTTATACCAACCCATTGCACAATTTTTGGACATTCTTATCCAACCCTACATTGTGACGCAGCCCACATATTTGAAGGACACCACCACTTTGTTAAATCTCATTAGAGCATTGGATAACATCCCTGATAATGCTATCTTGTGTACACTGGATGTACACAGTTTGTACACTGTGATACCCCACCAAGAGGGTCTAAATGCTGTGGATACTTTTCTGCATAACTGCATGTTTGATAAATTGGACATTAACTTGTTTTTGAATTTACTTGAATTGACACTCAAGAGGAATTACTTTCTACACAATGGAACATTTTATTTACAAATCAGCGGATGCTCTATGGGATCTAATGTATCGCCTTCGTTTGCTAATATTTTTATGTTTTCACAGGAACATTCTTTTTTCTTCACTGATCCGGATATTTTCCAACACATTTTATTTTATAAACGATACATAGATGATCTTCTGTTGATCTGGACAGGTGAAAGGGACACATTGATACATACCATCGATAATATCAATGCATCGTCCAATGCTATCAAATTCACCTATCAGTGTAGTGACACCAATGTTCATTTTTTGGATGTCAATTTAACTTTAAATAACAATCGTATTGAAACTTCAGTATACACCAAAGATACTGACAGAAACACCATGTTGATTTCAAGTAGCTTTCACCCTCCGGCCCTTAAAAAGGGCCTGGCCAAGTCTCAAATGGTGCGAGTAGCTCGTATAACCAGCGATAGAAGCAAGGTTGATTCTGAGTTAGACAAAATCATAGATAGGTTCATACAAAGAGGCTATGACCCGGCCTTTTTAGAACAACAAAAGGAAGAAGTATTGAAAATACCCAGAGAACAGCTATTGAACCCCAATCGGAAACAACCCTTAAAAACACACATTCCATTTGTTTCTGAATACACCTTGGCCAGTCCAGTAATTTCAAAAGCTACCAAAGCTCTCTGGCCGATAATATCCACAGATCCAGAGTTACCCAAATTAGCCAACTGTAAACCCCTCATTAGTTACAGACGAGGTCGCAACCTCAAAGACATATTAGTGAAAACAGATATCACTCCTTTTTTCTCTTATAAAGGTGATGTGTCACATAAAAAACCTGGGTGTTATCGCTGTCCTTCGTGCGTCACATGTGGTTACTTAGAAGTGGGGCATACATTTAACCACCCGCACACTGGCAAGAGGTATTACATCAAGCATGTACTTACATGCTCTACGCGATTCATTATATACCTTATTACATGCCCCTGTGGTCTTGCTTATGTTGGCCAAACGTCCCGCATGTTTAAAGAGCGCATGGCCATGCATCGCTCCTCTATCAGAGCAGCTTTGGCAGGAAAAGATTCCGACCAACCTGTAGCTCGACACTTTAAGGATGCCCGTCACACACTGGCATCCTTACGTTACAAGGTCATTGACCATGTTCCAGCACAAATCAGGGGTGGTGATCGCACTAAGCGGCTGTTACGAGTGGAGGCCAAGTGGATTCATCTGCTTGATACCATCCATCCGCGAGGGCTAAATGATAAAATTTCCTGGAATGCATTTACATAGCGTATACCCTGCTATTTTTCAACTCCACCTCTTAGACATTTTTCCTGTGTAGCATATATACAGTGGGTAATCAGTTTTCTGTTCCCACACACTATAGCCTCTTTTGGCCATTATGTGCTTTTTAATATATCGTTGTTTCATATATTGTTGTTTCATGTTGCGCAGCTCAATTAGTAGCTAAGTAGACATACATTGGGGTTCATTTGGTATCCCATATACTTTAAGGGTCTGCATAGTTTATCATATGCCTCCATATTTTTCACATTTTTCATAATTTTTATTCAGCGACATCTGTTACATAGCGATACCATTTTTTCTCAGTGAAAGTTCATGGCACCATCATGCTTTAGTTTGTTTCATCGATTATCTGATTTCTTGGTCTATATTTATATTTGCTGAATTGCATATCATGTGTGCACACATTAATGCACTCTTCGCTTTTGTTGTTAATTTTGTTTTTGTTGTTATTATTGTTTAACTGTCACGTCCCTGAGCCCTCCCCCCCTTCATGCAGGTAGCCGCGCAGTGTAGCTTTATGGCTCATTTCTCACACCGTATTTTTTCCAGCGTCCAGCGTTTCCCTGGTTACCCACCCCCGGACTGTATCCACACATGTTCCGGGTTGCCACGTGCTGGTGACGTCACACACTGCGCGCCTCCCTGCATGACGGCGCGTGAGGATTCTCATGGACATTTCCGTTTGTATACAGCTATTTAAGGTAAGCTTTTTTGTATGTTACACTTGAACACCCTGATGACAAGACCGCTCAGGTCTTGAAACGTTGGCAAATAAAGTCACTTTACTTCAACTATAAAGTCCGTGGAGTGCCGCCTGTTGCTGTTTCTTAACAGACATCGTATTTCTATATATATATATATATATATATATATATATATATATATCATTTGCTTAGTGGGTTTTTTATGTGTTTGATAATCAATTTATATGTATGTACTTAAAATGAACTGGATGCATTCAAAATGTGGTTTCTAACTTGCATCAAGTCAACAATCTATTTACTGTTTACATTGGTGAGATAAATGGAGTTTGTTATTATCTATTGCTTCAGGCTGCAGATGCAGTAGCTCTGCTGAATCACAGAATTGGCCAAAAGGCATCCTTGCTCTCTTATCCTCCCATCAAAGGCCATTTCATCCTTCTTTACATGGATCTAATAAATATAACAAGTTCCTCCAGTTTATTTGGAGGTCTGTAATGATATTTAAGAAGTTGCTGAAACTTCATTGCTGAGATGAAGTATAATCCCTGAGGAACATACAGTCAGGTGCATAAATATTGGGACATTGACAGAATTTTCATATTTTGGCCTCTATTCACCACCACAATGGCTTTGAAATGAAATAAACAAGATGTGCTTTAACTGCAGACTTTCAGATTTAATTTCAGGGTAATTACATCCAAATCAGGTGAACGGTGTAGGAATTACAACGGTTTCTATATGTGCCTCCCACTTTTTAAGGGGCCAAAAGTAATGGCACAAACTAAACAATCCTAAATCTAACTTTCACTTTTTAATACTTTGTTGCAAATCCTTTGCAGGCAATTACAGCCTGAAGTCTGGAACGCATAGACATCACCAGACGCTGGGTTTCATCCCTGGTGATGCTCTGCCAGGCATCTACTGCAAATGTCTTCAGTTCCTGCTTGTTCTTGGGGTTCAGTTCCTTGGGGTTCAGTTCCTGCTTGTAACCACCAACAGCTATAGCGAGCGGCCAAAATGATGGTCGCGATGGTAAAGACCATCGCGACCATCGGGCTTGCGACGAGACCTTTGCGGTAGGGTCTCGTTGCCGCAAGCCCTGGAGTCTTTTGGCTCTATCAGCCTTCGATGTCGGCTCTTCCTATCATTGTGAAGCAGAATTCACCAAGCGTTGGATTGTTCACCCACTAATAGGGAACGTGAGCTGGGTTTAGACCGTCGTGAGACAGGTTAGTTTTACCCTACTGATGAGGTGTTGTCGCCATAGTAATCCTGTGATGTCAGTGGGGCCGCCCCCAGACGGTAGGCGTTCCCATGGGAACGCCTCCGTCTGGGCAGCCACCCCCCCCGAACCGCCCACCAAAGGGGGCGTGCTGTCACTCAACATCGACAGCACGCCCCCTTTGGTACGAGACCCGGAGCGATGGAACGCCTCCGTCTGGGCAGTCACGCCCCCGGCATGCCCACCAAAGGGGGCGTGCTGTCACTCACCATCGACAGCATGCCTCCTTTGGTGCGAGACCCATAATGACGGCTTAGCCATCGTTATTCGGGTCTCGCGCATGCGCACGACGGAGCCGCCTCCGTTGTGTGCATGCGCACTTGGCCAACATCGACCCGCTTGCGAGCGCTCAGCGCTCGTGAGCGGGTCTGAATTAGGCCCTTAGTCTTGACCACATGCACACATATGTAGAAACATGCATGCATATAGATATTAACAAATGACCATGGTAACTCCTTAGCATAACTAACCACTAAAATACAATGAATTGTTTATAAAAATAATAATAACATCTAGTAATGGTTCCTCCAATGTTGCTATTCATTCTGAAAATTCTCAGCTAGAAAAGTGGAAACATGTAGAAATAAGTACAGATGAAAAACACATATAACATATATTTAAAACACCAGGAGTCTATGCTGGAGTAAACCTTAGTTTATGTAATATATATGTAAATTGTTATCTGGATAATAGGTTTAGAATTTAAGGCTCTTGTTAAATAATAGGGCCTCAGTATATGATCCTGTGTAGAGCAACATGGCAGGATGACAACTCATGATGTTACATTGTGTGGTATATCTTGTGTTTCATTAAAACTAGTACAAACACAAAATAACAATGGTCTTATCTCAGGGCTTGACAAATTTTTCTAAAATCTAGGAACCAGGATGAAATCGTAGGAGCCAGATCACTCCCGCCCCCCCCAAAAAATAAAAAAAATTACAGGAGTGAGTAAGCAGCACAGCTGTTATACACACTATACTACTCCACAAAGTGGTCACAGTTGAATGGATACAGTAAAATGGAGGCCCCCTCACTGCTCTGCACAGCTCCCCTGCTCCACCCCAATAATAACGGACTACATTTCACATAAAACAATGGTGCCAGGAATTACAACAAAATCCCCTCCCCTCATGGTCACACCACTATCCCTCTGAAGCTGCTCTGCAATCCCTGGACACGCATAGACCCTACTACCGGAGAGCTCTGTGCAGCCGGATATAGGAGACAGTAGACAGTTGGGACGTACAGGAGGATCAGCGTAGACTGGGACAGAACAGGGATCAGAGCAGGCCAGGATGGAGAGGAGTCATCAGAGCAGGCCAAGACGGACACAGGCACAGCAGTCACCACAGGCGAAACTCAGCATATGCACTCCTGTGCATGATATGAACACCGCAATACTATAGGCACGAATCTCAGCCAGAGCTGAAGAGGATCTGCTTCCTCCCTCACTGCAAAATCTGGTAGCCAGGCAGCAAAATCTGGTAGTCATGGCGACCTGGCCCCCGGGACTTGTTGAGCCCTGTCTTATCTGTATATACAAAATGAAGATGCCAGTAGCACATAACCCTGGACCTGGAAAGGGATTGTTGGTAATCAGATACGATTACACGCAAACGTGGTCCATGCTAGCCTCCCTAAATGAGGAAAATACTAACCTCCCTAAATGAGAAATATAATGTAAGTGAACCTGGGGTAGGTGGCTTCTTTATTTCATCACCAATGTGTAATATAGTGGCACTTTTCTTTGGAAGAAAGTTATATTAGTGATTGTACATGAATATATGTAAAACAATGAACTAAAACTCTATAAAATTCTTAGAAAATAGTAGATCATATCTATTATTACAGCTAAAGGATTTTACAATACAAATATATTTGTCTTTATTCTAAAATAATGTATTCTGGTAAGTTGTAATATGTAAGATAATGTAATATATATATACATATATATATATATATATATACATATATATATATATATATATATAATTAAATATGCATGCAGGGCTAAGATGGTGTGTTTTGGTATCCCTTTTTGTATTATTATTATTATTATTATTATTATTATTATTATTAATACTAATAATAATATTTTATTATTACAACCACTGCTTCATCATTTTATTAAAAAATGTGCTAATACTCAGAAAAAAAGGTACTGGTACTTTACGTACAGATTCTGTGGAGAAGGGGGGTTGTATCCGCACTGAAAACTGTCTATTATCTATTTTACTACCAAAATCTAGTTCAAATATATGTCTAATACAAGTTAGATCTCAGAAATAGCTTCTATTGGTGGTGCTCCCCAGAGCCCAGATATATAACGTAATTATAGCAACAAGAGAAAAGGAGGCTCTCTTTTGGGGGCACTCTTTATATGTAATTATTAATGATGAAGATAAAATTTAACATTTATTAAGTCCATTAAAATAAAAGCTTCAAGGTATAGAAGGACAATACTGGCCACTACAAAACAATAATACATATATATATATATAAGTTGCAATCTGTGAATGTTGTGTCCCAAAGTTAAAGGTGAATCCAGTTTCTTTATTTAATAGATGAGGATATCATGTAAATTGTGCAGTAGAAACACTGCATCCATACAAGTTCCTTCTATTAATTTGATAATTCACCTTTTAGGACATTTATGCAACATAAGAAAAAAGTAGCGAGAAGCGAAAATGTTATTAATTGATATTTTGAACCGATATGTTCAATATATCATGTCCTGAGGTATAGGTGAATCCAAATTCTTTTTCTAGTGAATAAGGATATGATGTAGATTATGCAGTGGGAACACTGCATCCATACAAATTCCTTCTATTGATTTGGTAATACACCATTCGGACATATGTAATCAGTGGATTAAATAGTTAATTTCTACATAGGCATATAAATTGTAAGTTGTAACACACATATATACCCCTTGCTAGGCCTCTTCAGGTTTGAAATTAGATTGTCTTAATACAGTTGCTGTTTTTCCATAGAATGGTCAAATGACCTTTTGGGGTCAAATAAGCCATAATTTGAGGGGCCTACTCTACCTGTCATTTCTACAACTATAAGTATAATGAGCCATTCATAGCCTACATGTTCTTATCAGTAGTGAACCACATTCCACTCTAAGATTTGTAGAGATGCTATGCATTATGGGTAATTAACAGTGATGTCCAGTCTCTATACAAAGGAGCCTTGAAATAGAGTTCATCTCCAGACATTAGGATACGTCATTACTGTATTCTCTTTGAACATCTTAGTGCTTACGGAGCATGTGCAATAGAGAAAAGTTTGGTCAATGCTACGCTGGACCAATGAGTGCTTGATACCTAGCACTGTATGTAACTGATATGGGCTTAATATCCGGAAAACCAACACCCCAGACTAGGGTATATAAACCAGAGGTACACAAAGGACCCATTAGCTCATGGTAGATCTGAGACTGCAGTAGGATGCTGCCAATGTAAATTGAATAACCTGGGCGTTGTGAAACGATGGGCTCCCCAGAGAGAAGATAAGATGAAGTACATCTTATGCTGAAGATGATGATTTACCGGTGTCATCTGAATACATAGACAAAAGTTGAGTATACTGTATACTTTGTATGTTGTTTGTTTATTGTTTGTTTGTTACTTGTAAATAAAGTGTGTTCATTTGTACTCACTCATATTGGTCACATGTGTGTACTATTTCATTCCGATCAGAACGAAACCCACCGTTATGCAACATATATGTAACATCAAGAAAAGATATGTATAGCGAGAAGCAGAAATATAAATTGGTATCTAAAGCCAATATGTTCAATATATATATAAACCTCCAATATTGTCTATGCAAGGGTTATGCAAAAATTGACAGTATTATGTATCCTAAAGTAATTGATGCAGAGTGATCAGTGTCTGTGCACATAGGTGTACATAATGCTCTAACATCCAAAGTCTGTTTATAGTATAATCTGTGAGGACCCCAGACAAAGAAAATCATACCATGTGCTAGGTTGAAATATTGAGTTCATACAAGGACAACTTGGTGTATACGCAAGCATATGAAATTAGCTTAATTCCTAGTCTGTGGTTCCTTCAATATATGGACCAATCATCTTATCCATAACATGTGTGGAGTCTGCAGTTTGTCCAGATACAGCAATAAATATACAAACAGCGTTATGGCATTCTGATGTGCAGACACAGCAATAAATATACGAGCAGAGTTAAGGCATACTGATGTGCAGACACAGCGGTCTGCGTGGTGATACAATTACCCTTGAGATGAGACAGATTGGAGGGGGAATGGTCGGCTAGTGCACTAGTCCGGCCAAAATCATCTTAGGTCACTGGACGCGCGTTTCGCCCGCTATAGGCTTGTTCACCATCGCTTGCGATGTACAGATACAAGTTGTTCAGAATTTATAGTGGCTTCCATATTCTGAACAACTATTTATATAAAAGCACACCATTTGATTTTTTTTTCATCAGGATTTTGCTGTAAGAATGCCTATATATATATATATATATATATATATATATATATACACGATGATATCCATCCTAAAGATTGTCTGCTGATCAGCATTAATCTGAATGAAGTGAAGTTGTTGTGGTTAAGAAAAATATATAATCTATCCAATTTTACATTCTTGTAATGTGCAATGGGCTAGATTATTCTTGGTACTTTTGGAGTCTGCTGTATGTTTAGTATGTGTATGTGAACGTTGATTGTGATTTCAAATTACAGTGTGTTCTTACATATTTTTCCAGTTTTCTTTATTGCTTTTATTTCTGAAGATTTTTTTTTTAAATTGATCTGTTTTTCTCAGTAAACAATCAAATTACTTTCAATTTTCTTGCTTTTTTGCATAATTTATACTTCTACCTCCATAATTTAAGACTGTAATTCTAAGCTCCTATATATGTATTTAAAATGCATCAATGCTAAGATAAGCACTGTAAGAGGACACTTTTTCATCTCTATCTCATAATAACAGTGTAGGGATTGTATTGCCATGTCTCAATTATATGTCAATTTTGTCTTTTTAATGTGTGACCTTCCTTCCCTGTTTTTCAGTTAACTCTCAATTTGAAAAGGTTTAAATAAGCCATTTCAAAAGATTTATCTTTTTTATTGCAATTAAATTAAAACCTTTTAACGCTACTTTCAGAAATTCCAGGTTTCTGAATCAAAATTTCTGCTCTAAAGAGGCAAAAAAAATGCTTGCAGGTACAGTAACATAATGCTGCTTTTCAGATGGAAGATATTGGCTTCCAATTTCATTCTGTTTTTTTGGTAATTGCATTATATCAATAAGGATGTCACAACTGGCTTCCACTTTGGAGAACTTGGGGTCAAAATAAGGGATACAGTTAAGTGTGAATTGCCTAACACATCCTTTTATCGCAGCTAAAGTACCAAGACTAATTCAATTATTAGTCCAGTAATGAGCATCGCATTGTGACTAGGGCTTAACATCCCTCATTTTTACTTGCACCCTCAATGGAAATACTAGATGATGACAATCATTTTGTGAGAGTGCTTTAGCAATTTTTCTTCCCTACATGAGATTGATTTTTATATTAGGGACGGTTTTTACGTTTTGGGATTCTTTGCACTGAAATTTTATTGAGTACCAATAAGTTAAAAAAAAATTAACCACTGTAGGTATCGGCTAGGACAGTGACATAAAAGTAGTTGATGCTGCTGTCATCAGTTTGATTTACTAAAAGGAATAAACCACTAATTTATCAAGAAATTTACAGTTAATTATTATTTTAATTTTGTTGCCCTGAAAACTTGCCTTAGATACATCCCAGTATAGAGTTTCTATAAATATGTATTCATAATTAATGCCTTCACTGTCCCTGAGAATTTGGAAGGCCAATATTTTAAAATCATCTTATCATTTATAGAAGAAATTATCATCAAATAAAGAACAGAGACAATGACCTTGAAGACATTAGATCTGATTCAGAGGTGGATGCAGTGTGAATGTCGGTCGCAAGCAGCCGATGTTTTTCAGTCTGCGCATGCATCCTGATGGTTACCACTCTGATATGCAGATCGAATTTGGACTCAGAGACTGATTTTCAGTGAGCGTTTCTGGATGATAACAGGGCGGTGGCTAGCCAGGTGCTGGTGTGTTCGTGGTAAGCATCTGCATCTAAAGATGCAGTTGCACTGACCAGAGGTGTAACAAAGGCTCCGAGCAGGCCTGTGCCGCCCACCCCCTTTGTACATGACGTTGCGCATAAGTGGGCAGGGCCGTCGGCATCCAGAACTACTACATCTTCAAGATGCTGCAGGCAGCTGTAATATGGCTGCAGGGTGCCGTTCCAGACACTCTGCAGCCAGAAGAAGGATCCTTGGGGAAGCGACGGTGCTGCCCTCAGAGCCCTGAGCCATGTGCGGCCACACCGGTTGCACACCCATAGTGACGGTCCTGGCACTGACACGGGAGAGCGTGTTCAAATGGAGAATCTGCACCTCAAAGGGGCTGATGCAGTCTTCGATGCTGCTACTGATGGCGCGACTTAATACGCACAGTGATGGATTAACGCCGCAGCCAGTGGGTGTCTCAGTAGTATGACCATCAGCCGTGGCATTAGCATAAAGACGCAGATACGGCTGCAGCAAAAGCCGCAGTCATGGATGCAACTGCGTCCACATCTAAATCAGGCTCATTATCTCATATTATAATTATCTCATCCCAACAGCAGCATTTTCCAGATAATATAGTTAGCATTTCTCACAAAAAGATTGTATTTATGTAGGAGCAGATTTGGTTGTCAGTACGGTAACAACTGCTGAACCTACAAAAAAAAAAAAAAAAAAATTTGTATACGCCATCAAATAAAATAAAGTATAAATAATATAGATCATTCATGTTTTACCACTATAAAATACATCTAAAATATTATGTGTATAGTGTTTATGATGAAAGCAATTACCCATATGTTATTTGACCACTGTCTATTCCTGTCATGGCATATCAAGATCACTGCTGGGTTCCTTACACATACTGTATGCTCTCACCACTTTCAAGGCTCAGCTGTTAAATTGCTTAATTGTAACAGTGTAATAACCTACTAATAATTATGCCTCACTGTGCTAACTGGCCTGTGACCCATAACAGTTGCACCCATCAATGACTGAGTGCTCTTTTTGTTGCTGCTTGAACACGGTGGCTTCCTTCATTTCTGTACTTAATTATGCCTCCAGAGTACAGTCACGTCATGACTGCTAATTCATCATGAGTTGCTATTAGTGCATTTTTCCTAATAAAAGCAAGATATTGTAAAGATGTATACTTCTGTAACATTGCAACATAACTGTGGTTTCACCAAACATTGCCAATCCCTCTCAGCTGTCACCCAAGGATCAGTAGTAGTCCGTGTGTAATAGCCTGGATGTTTGAACATATCTGGTGCATGTCTGTTCACTGCATAAGAAGTTGGGGTGTTGTGATTATAATCTATCATGTTTCTGGACCCTGGTGTTGCATAACGCCAACCATCCGAAAATCCAAAACATATACACATATGCACCATCCTGATCTACCATATCTTAAGTCATCCATCAAAGCCCCTGATTATGGCCTAATTATTCTGTAGCCACACATTCGATAGTGACAACCCTTACCTCTTTTCAAAACCAGTTTCACCTGCCAAAAACCGGACTTATGGGAGCTATAGTCCATGCTGGTCAACATTCTCATTTGGGAAATTGGAATCAGTTTAGTCTTTGCCTTGACTTATCAAAATCATGTCCACAGTTGCCCAATCCATACCCATTTGGGTTGAGGGAATTAACTTCTCTCCAGTTAGCAGTGCCCCTTGTGGTTACAATAATTGTGACAAAAATGGTATAGTCTTATGTCTAATATGAGGATTGTAAATGGTGACCTCATGGCTATATCTTGCTATAAGTTGGACTTTGCCTCACTGTTTCCAGGAATTCCCTAAGTCCACTGTACTTTTCTTTGTCACTGATGTTGTCACTGTGGGCCAGATCCATTATGGATCGCTATTGCGATCGCAGCTGCGATTACGAGTGCAGACCCTCGAAAATATGCTAATGATTGCAATGCCGTTGCAGCCCAAGATAAGGACACCCTTACTCACGGTAATACTTTGCAATTCTGTGAAACCATCGGTAACATCGAGTACAATCAGAGCCTCATGCACACTTGCATTGGGTCTGACCTTACTCAGGAATTGCTAACCTCATCACACGCAGTGAAAGCCCAAGCTACGTATACAATAGCAGTGGCTAATTTATGCATGCCCCTGTAACAGCGTTCAAATGCACTGGCACGCCTGGGTTTTGCTCACCATCCCCAAACGCTCACTTCCTGTCAATCACTCTGCGATGGGTCTGCGTAGGCACCGTGATCGCAGTGAAGCCTTCACGCACTGCGATGCACACGCAGAACGCAATAATCGGCCAATTGCGTGCGTAATCACAGTTGCAATCGGTAATCTAAATACAGGAGGTAGATTTGCGATGCCGTCAGGTTGAGGCTAATCACCATGTACTTCTTCTTGCATCAACATATGAAAATTGCACTGAGAAGGCATATAAACATAGATGAAAGTATGCAAATTTAGACGGGATGATATAAACATATGATCTGAACAATGATAAAAAATAGAGACACAGTAACCCATAGCAACCTTCAAACATTTATATTAATTTTCCAGACCACGCATATTCAATCTTGTCATGTGCCGATTTTTGCGCACCAGTGCCCATTTCCAAACAAGCACATGGATTGGTTCATCAATATGGCGGCGTCTGCAAAAGTACAAAAGTTTGCATCTTCTAATGGGAGAAGCTAGGCAGATTTAAGTGTTGATAGATGTTACAGGGAAAAGAGGATGTGCTACTATGTATGTGCTGTGCAAATGCATCATATGTCTGCATATTTGAGGTTAGTAAATAGTAAACTATCTTGTAACGTCATTTTGAACATCCTTATTCATTATTATTTCTCTATGGTGCTGCTGTACATACTGTAGAATAATAAATTTCTGCCATTTCTGTTCTAATTATTTATGCAATAAAATCTTTTCAGCTAAACAAAAGTCTTTACACCCCCACTGGCACTTCAATATAATGTTCACTTATACGCAAATAGTTTCTTCCTCCCACATTCAGTTTGTGGGCTAATGTATGCTGTTTATATTTACACCACTTCTAAATGGTGGTGTGTAGGTGGTACATTAGTGCACTGCAAATTAACCCCAACAGTTTTTGAATTACTATACATCTTAGAATAGAAATGAGCCAGGTATAGGTGTGTTGATGCTTTGATTTTAACTTCTTCGCTACTGAGGCTTTTCTCACCCTTGTGCTGAGGTAATTTTTTTACATTTGTGCATTTGTTACATTCCAACATCAATATCAATTACTTTTTTATGCTATACCCACCAGGGGCAGAAGTATGGGAGACAATGGAGGCGCCTTCCGCCGGGCGCCAGCACTGAAGGGCCACCTCCTCCATCACCCAGAATATATTCACCCCATTTAGGGCTGTAAATATGTGGGATAGGGGGGCACTAAATGATAACTTGCCTCCGGGCGTCTGGGATGAACTTACGCCACTGATAATCACACATCTTGTTCTTTTTTTTTTTCAGAAGACTTTGTATTTTTAGAAAATACCATTAAGCTGCCCATCCATTACACGATGCGGGGACGACGGCACGATTACAACACCATCGTCTCCCGCGGGGTGAAGTGCATACACTGAATGTTCAGACGTTCAGTGTATGTAGATCAATCATCCCCGTACATGGCAACCTGACGGCGGTCATCAAGTTGACCGTCATGTTCGGGCGATGATTGATGTTAAAAACGACCAGCGGGCGCTCGCATCGCTGGTCGTTTTTAACCTTTTACTGCCCGATTTGCGGGCGATTGCCAATCGATGGTCGTTATCGTTCCATTGCTAGGTTTAATCGCCTAGTGGATGGGCAACATAAGTCTTTTTATTCATGCAAGAGCAAAGTTTTGTTCTGTCTTATAAATACCACAAACAAATCCTTTAAGACTCTTGTTTAGTCAATAATCCATCTTTCCAAAATAGTAAAAAGCAGGATTCTACAGTATGTGGAGGTTTTGACCAAAAAAAATTCTGTACTTTTTTTTTTACATTTTCGCTGTCTCGATTTAAATGCTTACTATGTGTAGGAAGAATATGGTAGAGCAACAAGGCCTACGTTACCATTTTATAAACTAGACAACCTACTGCATTACGTGAGGGATCACTTTGTTTAATTTGATACAAGATGGGGGAGACATGGGCTTTAGATCTCCCCCCCCAAACATACACACACACATCTGTGGAAAATTACATTTTATTATGCACAGTTTCAATTGTTGTCTGGTGATCACAATACAATAACTGCTAAGGGGGCACATTGTTTGAAAGAGGAGACAGGGTTCACCCATCTATTGAAAATATATATTTTTTCATAGTGCTGGGAGATAATTTCTGGTGAATACAGATGATCACCAGACAATAGCTAATAGTGGGCCACATAATTTGAAAGAGTAGACTCCCCTCTTTGAAATATGGGTGTCTGCACTGTTGCCAGTGTCATTATGGGGTTGAGTGGCAACATAGTGCCCATTCCACATATACAGAAAATTTAAGTTTTCCATAGAGCAGAGTAACATTGTCCGGTGATCACCAGACAATAACTATTAGGGGGCAACATCATTTGAAAGAGGAGACTTTCTCTTTCAATTGTGGATGCCCCTGATTTTATGAATGCCAGACTTCTTCCCCCATTCCTGGGCTCTAACATTCTTCTGCAGTGTAGTGGTTAATCCTTGTGATCTCTCAGAGGTCCAATACGAGTGACACGTGCCATGCCTTGTACCTCATATTGTTATGCTTAATCTGATATATATACATTTTTTGTATGTAGGGAGGGTGCCAAAATAATTTTTGTCCTGGGCTCCACTTGGTCTAGAACCGGCCCTGCTCAACTGTAAAATAATGTGTGCATCCCATGACACAAACACTGGCCTTCAAGAAAGTACTAAACAGTTACAACGTTTTTTTACAATCTTTACTCAGGTAGATTTAGACTCTGGGCCTGATTCAGACCCGCTCGCGAGCGCTGAGCGCTTGCAAGCGGGTCGATGGTGCCCTAGTGTGCATGCACACGATGGAGGGAGCTCTGTCGTGCGCATGCACGAGACCCGAATAGCGACGGCCAAACCGTCGCTATGGGTCTCGCACTAAAGGGGGCGTGCTGTCGATGGTGAGTGACAGCACACCCCCTTTGGTGGGCGTGCCGGGGGCATTGCTGGCCAGACGGAGGTGTTCTCATGGGAACGCCTACTGTCTGGGGCCGGCCCCACTGACATCACTAGTGATGTCAGTGGGAGTGCTTTTGGCTCTGATAGAGCCAAAAGCTCTCCTGGGCTTGCGGCAGCGAGACCCTACTGCAGGGTCTCGTCGCAAGCCCGATGATCTTTTTGGCCGCTCACATAAGCTGTGGGTGGTCACCCACAGCTATGCGAGCGGCCAGGAGGCCGCTCCAATATTAGGTAGGAGGGCCCTGATTCAGAGCGAGCGCTCTTCTCAGAGCGTCCGGCTCTGAATCAGGCCCTCAGTCTGCTGAAAAAGAAGAAAGGCCCATACAGTATGTTCCACTTGCTGTGACGAAGAGAATGATGCGACATCAACAAGTTGGTTCAAAAAGGAGTACTGTAGTTCACCTTTAACCCATGGGAAGAAGAAAATTCAAGTAAGAATGGTGTAAGGGACTTCAGTGGCTGACCACTGGTTTTGCAAAATGTAATTTATGTTGCTAATTTCTTGAAATGGCAGATGGAAATTCAAAGAGATTACAAGGCTATATAGAGCCATTCAAGCTAGACAGCTTTCAAAAGCATCAAAAATCATAGCAGCAAAAAGTGTGTTAAAGCTCGAAACGCACAACTTGCTCCGGAAGCTACCCCTTGGGCTGCATGCATAAATAAAATTGACAAAAAGGTGTATAACCATTTGAAATTTATTTTTAACATGGCCTAATATATTACTAAAAATAATAAGCCATTTTCTGACTTTGAAGGTTTAGTAAAGTTGACAAATAAATTGGGTGTTGAATATGCCAGTGATAAAAGATTCATAGACTAGTTACCACCCACAGCTTTAGCGACCGACCAGGTTGATGGTCGCGATGGTCAAGGCCATCGCGACCATCGGGGCTTGCGACGAGACCCTAAGGTTGGGTCTCGGCAACCGCAAGCCCCAGGGAGTTTCCTGCTCTGATCGAGCAGGAAGCTCCCCACTGACATCACTGCTGATGTCAGTGCGGCCGCCCACAAAACGGCAGGTGTTCCTTAAGGAACGCCTCCGTTTGCGAAACCACCCCCCCACCACGCCTACAAAACAGGTAGAGCTGTCGATCAACATCGACAGCCGCCCCTTTTGTAGTGAGCTCCGGAGCGAGAGGGCCTAAATGTGCGCAGGGCCTAAACATAGACCCGGTTGCGAGCACTCAGCGCTTGCGACCGGGTCTGAATGAGGTCCTTTATCTTATCCATTCAAATGTTATAAGAGATCATTTGATTTCTGAACTAAAAGAAGCGAAATGTTACTTTACTACTTGATAGATCACTGATAAAGCTGATGTTGAACAGTTAGTCATCTATGTGAGGTACATAAAGATCCATGCTGTATAGGAAACCTTTTTGACAGTTGTACGTCTTAGGAATGCGAAAAACATGAGGATACTTAACTACTTAACTGACAAATTATTTTTCCAAAAGCCGCTCCGAAATTGTGTTTTTTTTTATGATTGAAACAGGTCAAGAACATCTTTTTTAAAACTTATCTAAAATATATTACTATTATTTTTTTTTTTTAACACGGTATACCATAAAAATAGCAATTTTTATGGTATACTGTAATGGTAGCTATTGACAGGTGTACCATCGATGGCTAATGGGGTAACCATCGATAAAAATGTTCATTGATTATTTGAGGGGCTGCCATCGATGCGCAGCATTCCTGCCTGTCAGCAGGGCAAAACCACTGTTTTTTTTAGACCATCGATGGTTTGCAAAACATTGATGGTCAGTGGCCATTCCTATTGTGTGTATGTGTATATATACACACACACACACACACATATATTCATTTTCACATACACTGTGTATATATATATTAGGGCAGCACAGACGGTGTAATGGTTTGCGTTACTGCCTCACAGCACTGAGGTCATGGGTTCAATTCCCACCATGGCCCTACCTGTGTGGAGTTTGTATATTCTCCCTGTGCTTGCGTGGGTTTCCTCCGGGTGCTCCGGTTTCCTCCCACACTCCAAAAATATACTGCTAGGTTAATTGGCTCCCAACACAAATTAACCCTAGTGTGTATATGTGTGTACGTGATAGGGAACATAGGGCCTGATTCAGACCCACTCGCGAGCGGCTGTCCGCTCGCAAGTGGGTCGATGTTCTGGACTGAGCATGCGCACGACGGAGAGAGCTCCGTCGTGCGCATGCGCCAGACGCGACGAGCGAAGGAAAGTCCTTCGCTCGTTGTGTCTGATCAAAGGGGGCGTGCTGTCGATGTTGATTGACAGCACGCCCCCTTTGGTAGGCGTGCCGGGGGCGTGCCTCCCTGACGGGGGCGTTCCCACGGGAACGCCTACCGTCAGAAGCCGGCCCACTGACATCACTAGTGATGTCAGTGGGAGTGATTTTGGCTCTGATAGAGCCAAAATCACTCCGGAGCTTGCGGTTGAAAACCTCAACCGCAGGCTCCGGCTCGCAGTTTCGATGGTCGCGATGGTCACGACCATCGCGGCCATCAAACTGCACGCTCGTATAGCCTGTGGGTGGTGACCCACAGCTATACGAGCGTCCAGGAGGACGCTCCATTTTCATGGAGGGCGGCCCTCATTCAGAGCGTGCGCTCTGCTCAGAGCGTACGGCTCTGAATGAGGGCCATAGATTGTAAGCTCCACTGGGGCAGGGACTGATGTGAATGGCCAAATATTCTCTGTAAAGCGCTGCGGAATATGTGTGCGCTATATAAATAACTGATAATAAATAAATAAATAAATATACACACACACATACACATATATACAGTCAGGTGCATAAATATTGGGACATTGACAGAATTTTCATATTTTGGCCTCTATTCACCACCACAATGGCTTTGAAATGAAACAAACAAGATGTGCTTTAACTGCAGACTTTCAGATTTAATTTGAGGGTAATTACATCCAAATCAGGTGAACGGTGTACGAATTACAACGGTTTCTATATGTGCCTCCCACTTTTTAAGGGGCCAAAAGTAATGGGACAAACTAAACAATCCTAAATCTAACTTTCACTTTTTAATACTTTGTTGCAAATCCTTTGCAGGCAATTTCAGCCTGGAGTCTGTAACGCATAGACATCACCAGACACTGGGTTTCATCCCTGGTGATGCTCTGCCAGGCCTCTACTGCAAATGTCTTCAGTTCCTGCTTGTTCTTGGGGCATTTTACCTTCAGTTTGTCTTCATCAAGTGAAATGCATGCTCAATCGGATTCAGGTCAGGGGATTGACTTGGCCATTGCATAACATTTCACTTTTTAGCCTTAAAAAACTCTTTGGTTGCTTTTGCAGTATGCTTCGGGTCATTGTCCATCTGCACTGTGAAACGCCGTCCAATGAGTTCTGAAGCATTTGACTGAATATGAGCATATAATATTGCCCGAAACACTTCAGAATTAATTCTGCTGCTTTTGTCAACAGTCACATCATCAATAAATACAAGGGAACCAGTTCCATTGGCAGCCATAAATGCCCACGCCATGACACTACCACCACCATGCTTCACTGATGAGGTGGTATGTTTTGGATCATGAGCAGTTCTTTTCCTTCTCCATACTCTTCTCTTCCCATCACTCTGGTACCAGTTGATCTTTGTCTCATCTGTCCATAGGATGTTGTTCCAGAACTGTAATGGCTTTTTTAGATGTTGTTTGGCAAACTCTAATCTGGTCTTACTCTTTTTGAGGCTCACCAATGGTTTACATCTTGTGGTGAACCCTCTATATTTACTCTTGTGAAGTCTTCTCTTGATTGTTGACTTTGACACATATACACCTACCTTCTGGAGAGTATTGATTTGGCCAACTGTTGTGAAGGGGTTTTTCTGCACCAGGGAAATAATTCTTCTGTCATCCACCACAGTTGTTTTCAGTGGTCTTCCGGGTCTTTTGGTGTTGCTGAGCTCTCCAGTGCGTTCTTTCTTTTTAAGAATGTTCCAAACAGTTGATTTGGCCACACCTAATGTTTTTGCTATCTCTCTGATGGGTTTGTTTTGATTTTTCAGCCTAATGATGGCTTGCTTCACTGATAGTGACAGCTCTTTGGATCTCATATTGAGAGTCGACATGCAAATGTCACACCTAGAATCAACTCCAGACCTTTTACCTGCTTAATTGATAATGAAATAACGAGGGAATAGCCCACACCTGTCCATGAAATAGCTTTTGAGTTGATAGTCCCATTACTTTTGGCCCCTTAAAAAGTGGGAGGCACATATAGAAACCGTTGTAATTCCTACACCGTTCACCTGATTTGGATGTAATTACCCTCAAATTAAATCTGAAAGTCTGCATTTAAAGCACAGCTTATTTGTTTAATTTCAAAGCCATTGTGGTGGTGAATAAATTCTGTCAATGTCCCAATATTTATGCACCTGACTGTATAATATTAAATCTTGAGTGCTCGCTTCGACAGCACGTACACTATTTTTGTAAGCCACGGCTTACATTGTGATAGTCACAATTCCCTAAGACACTGCTTCTAGTATATATCCGATGTCCTTCTTGTATGTCCACACATGTATGTAAAGATATGTACTTACATAGGTTCTCCGAGGGCACTAGGTGTCTAGATTCCACTTAGACTATTCTAAAGGGGCATTTTGCCTCACGTCACTTCCTAGACAATTCCTACACCGTTCACCTGATTTGGATGGAATTACCCTCAAATTAAATCTTTAAGTCTGCAGTTAAAGCACATCTTGTTTGTTTCATTTCAAAGCCATTGTGGTGGTGAATAGAGGCAAAATATGAAAATTCTGTCAATGTCCCAATATTTATGCACCTGACTGTATATATATACTGTATATATATAATAAATATACACACACTATATTTATATATAGTTATAGACTGTGTATATACAATATAATACACTGTGTATATATATATATATATATATATTATATATATATTATATCTGCTGTGTGTCTTTACTGCCCGATCACTGTGGCCAGCAGTGATCGGGCACAAGGGAGGCAGAAGAGGCGGAGGAGGGAGATAGCTCAGCTGCCTGACAGAGAGCACCTGAACAGGGGAGGTGAGGCTGGGTGCTGCCGGGTGGTCACAGCAGCAACCGTGGCCGGCCTCCATGAGCCGCGGCCGGCTTCCATGAGCCGCGGCTGCTGCATTCTGTGGAGGTGACGGCAGCCCTGCTTGCAGCCGTGCGGAGAGGGGGATGTCGCCGGCCGGAGTCTCCTCACACAGCAGTAGCTGGCTTCCAGGAGCCACACGCTGCTGTTTACAGTGTGCAACTGCGCCGCGGGGGTGATGCCGGCAACCTGATCACTGCTGGCTACAGTGATCGGGACTCAGCAGCAGCCGCGGCTACAGAAGCCATGGCTGCTGCTAGCAGGGATGTCAACCACGCTAGAAAGGGGGTGATGCCGTGTGCCCAATCACTGTGGCCAGCAGTGATCGGGACACAAAGGAAGCGGAGCCGCGGGTATAGAGGGACCAGGAGGTCCCTCTAATATAGGCGGCTGCGGGAAGATTGGCTTCCCGCAGCCGCCCAGTGGGCATTTCTGACTGGTCGTATCAGATATGACCATGTCAGGTAAAGCCCAGTCTGGTATGGTCTTATCTGATACGACCATGGTAGGCAAGTGGTTAAACACCACGGAAAATAAACTAGATAAACATGGAGTTCTGCAAGTAGCTAATTGGTATGGGCACTAACAGTGCAGCAAGCATGATCGGTGCAGAAAATGATCTTGTACAGAAATGTAAGCAAAAACTGGAGCATGTTATTGGTGTCCATTGTATTGCACATTGATTAAACTTGAGTGTATTATCTTCCGTCAAAAATATTAAGTATATATTCATGACATTGACATGATCTTGATGATGCTGTTTAAATTATACCAGCAATCTCTAAAAAGAATGTGATAATTGATCTTGGTATCCGAATACCTGGCATGCAAGATTAAAAAGTTTCAATACTTGCATAAAGTAGGATGTGTTGCAAGCAAGGTGGGAGCTCTCTCAGCACTTGTCACAGATTGGAAGTGTGTCACCATTCACCTGGAAAGTGTTGCAGCAGGAAAAGGTAACACCTAACAGTTGCATGGGGATTGTTAAAAACAACTTGCAGATTGCAAGTTGGTGCATATGCTGCACTTTATATTGAACTACCTGGAGTTACTCAAAAATATTTCACTCTTGTTTCAGAGGGAAGAGGTTTTCCTAAGCACAGTTGCGATGCATGTGAAAAACAATCTCATCACTGCAATCACTTAAATCTTCCCATGGAGTATATGAATATACATTTCTCAGTAATACTTCCGTAACTGGGAAGTATAAAGATGTACAACTGCACGGTATGAGCAGTTCAGCATCATCTTCTATCATGCTTGCCGACTATCTGGCTGCCCCTTCCCGGGAGGGAGCAGCCAGATCGGCTTTACTGGGGGGGGCGTGGCCAGCAAACAGGGGCGAGGCCAGCAAGACTACAAGAGTATACGGGCGGAGCGGGGGGCGGAGCCACGCGACATGGCATTTTGGCCCCCGCCCCCACTACACACTGCCGATATTACAGGCAGTGTGAAGCAGGGGGCGGGGCCAAAATGACGCGATTCGACGTGAAACGCGTCACAGGCCCCCCTGCTGCCGAGGATTTTCCTGTAATTGTGGTGGGGGACAGGAGGGTTTTGCAGCCGCCGGGAGACTTGCCTGCCTTCCCGGGAGGTCGGGAGCGGCACCCGATTTTCGGGAGGGTCCCGACCAAATCGGGAGGGTAGGCAAGTATGCTTCTATCCAAATGTGAGATCCATGCAAGACATTGAAATATGCACTACAGTTTTCAATACATTCACACAGTGGCGGGCTGGGCCGGGGGGCAGGGTGCCATGTGCCCCCCGGGCCGCAGCGTCATGCGGGCCGCGGGCCGGTGCAGTCTGTGTTACTGTGACACAGACTGCACCGTGTGTGTAGCGCTGACCGGACGGAGTTCGGTCAGCGCTACACTGACAAACACACAGCCGCCGGCTCCGGCAGTTGTGTGTTTGTTGTAAGCAGCAGCCAATGAGAGTCTATCAGACTCTCATTAGCTGCTGCTGCTGCGCCCACTGCGGGAGCCACTCCATTTTCCGGCTCCCGCAGTGGGCAATGGGAGAGACGTCATGATGTCATATGACGTCTCTCCCATAATGCAGAGTGGCCCGACCCGGAAGGACAGACGGAGGAGCAGATGGCGGCGGCGGGAGCGGGGATTCAGGTAAGTGTTTTTTTTTATTTTGTTTTTTATATTATGTGTGTCTACTGGGGGGGGTCTGGCACTACAAAGGGGGGGACTACTACTACTAGGGGCATTACAAGGGGGGTGGGGGACTACTACTACTGGGGGCACTACAAGGGGGAGGGGACTACTACTACTGGGGGCACTATAAGGGGACTACTACTTCTACTACTGGGGGCACTACAAGGGGGGTGGGGGACTACTACTACTGGGGGCACTACAAGGGGGAGGGGACTACTACTACTGGGGACTACTACTACTGGGGACACTATAAGGGGACTACTACTACTACTGGGGCACTACAAGGGGGGTGGGGGACTACTACTACTGGGGACTACTACTACTGGGGACACTACAAGGGGGGGCACTACTACTACTGGGGACACTACAAGGGGGGGACTATTACTGGGGGCACTACAGGAGGGGACTACTACTACTGGGGGCACTACAAGGGGGGGACTACTACTAATGGGGGCACTATAAAGGGGGGGACTACTACTGGGGGCACTGCAAAGGGGGGGACTACCACTACTGGGGGCACTACAAAGGGGGGGGACTACTACTACTTGGGGCACTACAAGGGGGGGGACTACTACTGGGAGCACTACTGGAGGCCTGCATAAGGGTGTTCTCTCCTGTGGCACACGGGGGCACTGCATATGGGCACTACGACAGGGGGCTGTCCTAATCTTTATTTTTATCTTACATTAATCCCATATGGACACGCCTCCTCCCTGGAACACTTGAGGGGGGATCGCCATAGCACGCATATTCTTCGGACACCCTGGCTACACGCTACTCCTCTGCCAGGGCCGCCTGCATGCATTTGCCCCCCTGGCTAAAAGTTGCCAGCCAGCCCCTGCATTCACATGACTAACAGAAAGCAGCTTGGCAAGTTATGGTGTTATTAATAACAGGAAAAACACTAAAAGAAATACAGAAAACAAGTAATAAATTATATGGTGTGCTCAAATCCACAATCAGATGGTAACACCCCTTTCAGCAGAGAGCCCATACAAAACATTGGGCCTGATTCAGACCCACTCGCGAGCGGCTGTCCGCTCGCAAGTGGGTCGATGTTCTGGACTGAGCATGCGCACGACGGAGGGAGCTCCGTCGTGCGCATGCGCCAGACGCGACGAGCGAAGGAAAGTCCTTCGCTCGTTGTGTCCGATCAAAGGGGGCGTGCTGTCACTCCCACTGACATCACTAGTGATGTCAGAAGCCGGCCCACTGACATCACTAGTGATGTCAGTGGGAGTGATTTTGGCTCTGATAGAGCCAAAATCACTCCGGAGCTTGCGGTTGAAAACCTCAACTGCAGGCTCCGGCTCGCAAATTCGATGGTCGTGATGGTCTCGACCATCGCGACCATCACAATGCACGCTCGTATAGCCTGTGGGTGGTGACCCACAGCTATACGAGCGTCCAGGAGGACGCTCCATGAAAATGGAGCCCGGCCCTCATTCAGAGCGTGCGCTCTGCTCAGAGCGTACGGCTCTGAATGAGGGCCATTGTCCAGCAACCGGCATCAGCGCCTGTCATTCCCTAAAGAACATGTGTGATCATTAAATATGGTGCATGATAGAACCCAGGGTATATACTGTAAGTGTCCAAAAGGAGATTGCCAAACTCTAAAAAGGGACAAGGTAAAGATAAAAACAAAGACTGTCACATAAGCTACCAGTAAAGGAATGTCTGTGGTTTCAAATAAGAACAATCAATGCAATTTGGTGGGGTCATCCAGCGTTTCTATGTAAAAATAGAGAACATCATTTAAAATACCAGGCGCATGGCTTTCTTGTCAAAATAGACTATTTTAAGCAGTGCCGTAACAGAGCTTTATGCTGCCCCGTCCCTAAGCACATCACACCTAGGGGACAGGGCTGTCAGCTCTGCTAAGTAGAGCATTGCCCGGAGTGTCATAAGGAAGCAGAGCCTGTGGGTGGCTCTACACAGTGGCGGGCTGGGCCGGGGGGCAGGGTGCCATGTGCCCCCCGGGCCGCAGCGTCATGGGGGCCGCGGGCCGGTGCAGTCTGTGTTACTGTGACACAGACTGTACCGTGTGTGTAGCGTTGACCGGACGGAGTTCGGTAAGCGCTACACTGACAAACACACAGCCGCCGGCTCCGGCAGTTGTGTGTTTGTTGTAAGCAGCAGCCAATGAGAGTCTATCAGACTCTCATTAGCTGCTGCTGCTGCGCCCACTGCGGGAGCCACTCCATCTTCCGGCTCCCGCAGTGGGCAATGGGAGAGACGTCATGATGTCATATGACGTCTCTCCCATAATGCAGAGTGGCCCGACCCGGGAGGACAGACGGAGGAGCAGATGGCGGCGGCAGGAGCGGGGATTCAGGTAAGTGTTTTTTTTTATTTTGTTTTTTATATTATGTGTGTCTACTGGGGAGGGTCTGGCACTACAAAGGGGGGGACTACTACTACTGGGGGCATTACAAGGGGGGTGGGGGACTACTACTACTGGGGGCACTACAAGGGGGAGGGGACTACTACTACTGGGGGCACTATAAGGGGACTACTACTACTACTACTGGGGGCACTACAAGGGGGGTGGGGGACTACTACTACTGGGGCACTACAAGGGGGAGGGGACTACTACTACTGGGGACACTATAAGGGGACTACTACTACTACTGGGGCACTACAAGGGGGGTGGGGGACTACTACTACTGGGGACTACTACTACTGGGGACACTACAAGGGGGGGCACTACTACTACTGGGGACACTACAAGGGGGGGACTATTACTGGGGGCACTACAGGGGGGGACTACTACTACTGGGAGCACTACAAGGGGGGGACTACTACTAATGGGGGCACTACAAAGGGGGGGACTACTGGGGGCACTGCAAAGGGGGAGACTACTACTACTGGGGGCACTACAAAGGGGGGGGACTACTACTACTTGGGGCACTACAAGGGGGGGACTATTACTGGGGGCACTACTGGAGGCCTGCATAAGGGTGTTCTCTCCTGTGGCACACGGGGGCACTGCATATGGGCACTACGACAGGGGGCTGCCCTAATCTTTATTTTTATCTTACATTAATCCCATATGGGCACGCCTCCTCCCTGGAACACTTGAGGGGGGGGGGCGCCATAGCACGCATATTCTTCGGACACCCTGGCTACACGTTACTCCTCTGCCAGGGCCGCCTGCATGCATTTGCCCCCCAGGCTAAAAGTTGCCAGCCAGCCCCTGGCTCTACAGTTGCACTAGTAGCTGCAGGGTGCCATTCCGGGTACCTTACAAGTTTCATGCAGGTGCCATGGGGCAGCAATGGTGCCACCCAAAGGGCCCTGCGCTCTGGGCGTTGGCACTGCTCGCAAACCCTTAGTTGCGGCCCTGATTTTCAGTAACATACATTTGATGGTGTTAAGGAGAGGAGGGGTCCAGTTTTGTAAGATAATTTTCCTGCCAATAGTCACTTTAAGAGTAAGCAGAGGAATATAGTATCTACCCTGAGGACATAAATCCTATCCTTAAAAATTTTAACAGAGAAGGACCAAAGGGTCATGAGAGAGGCTAAAATTTACAATACGATTAATAAATGATAATGCTTTATGCCAAAATTACCAAATTTTTTCACAAACTTATACGTTTGACAGAAAAAAAAAAACTTTTGGGGAAATAACATTTCAAGAAAGCTCTCAACTTCTTCGGTAGCCTGAACCACCTCCTGGCTCTGTGGCACATGCATGTAAAGTTTTGAAATGAACTTCCTGTAACTAGCATAATGTAACATGATAAACAAGCTGAGTAGGATAGGTGACTATATAATCAGCCAGAATCTTAATCATAAGTACATAATCAGCCAGAATCATATTAACTTCTAGAAGGTGCTATTTAAATGTTAAGTAGAATCTGATTGGTTGCTATGGGCAACATCTCCATTTCTAAAAACTCTCAATTTAGTAAATATACCCCTAGGTGTTTGTTGGTATATATCTCCCTATCCAATAGCCAATCAGTTATGTACCGAAAAAAATACTGACCACATAAAAGTCATAAAGTCCGGCACACCCAAACCCCCCTGAGTTTGATGCTTAGAGAATGCAATCTTTGGTTATTTATGCTGCCAAAAAAATTTAGTGTGCAAAGATTTACATCTTTTAATATCTGACCTGGAAAGTGAAATAGGGAGCTTCTGAATTGGGTAAGGATAATATTCCAAGTATCCAAAAGCTTAGCCACTTTGTCATGTATTGCGATAAATTACTGTGATATAAACCACCAATAAAGGAAGTAATATGAAACAAAGTTATTTAAAAGACTGAGTAACAAGGCAATAGAGGTCTGAGAAGCTGTGGGGTGTCCTGGATACTCTCCTTACCTGTGATGTGCATCATCTCAGATTTGTCAAAATTAATCCTATAACCTTTGACATAGCCAACACGTTGAATGAGATCAATGATCGCGGGGTTTCGAGACAAACTTGTCATCAACAAAAAAGTACTAACTTGACCTTGACATGGCCAATTGTAATACCTCAAAAACGATCTGTATGTTAAGAGCAACAGCCAGAGGTTTAAGAGTCAATGCAAATAAAAGAGGTGACAAAGGGCACATCTGTCTAGTGCCACACTGAACCTGAAATAGATTACTGATTACCTGCAATCTGTGTCATACTCCTCATATATAGAGTTTGTAGGACATACAAAAACACCTCTGCGAACCCATATCTCAATAATGACTCATATAAATGATCCCAAGTTATCAAGTCAAACTTATTTTCGGCATCTAATGACAAAATACTGCAAGACTGAGATCAGAGGTGCTAGATGAGCCAAATGTTTGAAGAACTGCAAGTACTTTCCTGATATTAGTAACCGAATGCCTACCCAAAACAAACCCTGTCTGGTCCTTTTCAATGACAGTAAGGAGAATGATTTTCAATTGCTCAGGAAGAATCTTGGTGAGAAATTTGTAATCTACATTAAGTAGAGATAGATACATTTATAAGATCCCCGAAGTTCCGGGTCTCTGCCTGGTTGGGTGAAACTTTTATAATGGCTGAGTTAAAATGAAAATAGGATGAGAGAGTATGTTTAGCTAAAACTCAGCAACTCTAGGGGACAGGATTCGGTAAAACTCCCCACTATACCCATTCAGACCCGGAGCTTTCCCAGCTGCCATGGCCTTTAGAAACCTCTCCAAGCATGATAGGAGATTAGAGGAGATCTGCATGAGGTTGCCAATATTATTCTGACAGTTGAGCAATTTGTTAAATGTTTCTAAAATGGCAAGAATGTCTTTAGATTTATGGGGCCGTACCATCTGGGCCCCTATCACCCTTGATCAAATTTGAAAATAAAGTCCAGATTCATTACCTATGTTATAAAAAATTCTATTTTTTCTGGGCAGTATCACACAATTAAGTAAACAGAGTCAAATTGCATTTTTTGTGGACATAACCCAACTTATAATGCAGTGTGAGTGATGCCTTGAAGGTCTGAAAAGCACCAGTATTTTATTTTTTCTATAGAAAAGATAAGTTCTTTTTGTGTTGTTGCACAAATGAGATGATCTCACACCTAACAACTAGTTTTAGTCTCTGCCAGAGAAGTAGTAGGTTATCCACATGCTCCTTATTGGTCAACATAAACATTCCCACATTGATAGCATGTATCTGAATTTGAGATAATTCGATAGAAGCTGGGAAGCACCACTGACAGGTGCCTCAGTCACTTTTAGCTATTCACCTACACCCAAAAAGACCATTATCCGAGAGGCACATGGGTTATAGAGTAACAAATTATCAGAAATTAGGATTTAATCAATCTTCAACAGGTTCCTATGGGCTGCAGAGAGACATCTATACTCTTTATCAAATGGATGGAAAACTACACACAGATGTGTCCTCACTTACCGGGTTTCATATGCCACATAGCGCGAGATGCCCTCCACGACTGAGCCGTTCCGAGAGGAGTAACATGAACAGTGAACGGGATCTCAACCTTATAGGACTTAACAGAAGTAGACACTCCGTGTATGTCTATCCATTTTGAAGGAAACCGTCAAATACAAATCACCTCCCACTATAAGATGGGAGTCAGCATGTATACATATCATAGATAACAGCCTCTGAATATTGCTTAGATTGCTCTTACATAATAAGCTCCACAGTGTAATGAATGGCTATTATTATGTCACAATAAGATAGAGAATTCACAGATAGGGAGTAGAAAGACTGCAGAACAGAGGAGGTAAATTGTTGCTGTGGTTGTGGAGCTAAAGATCAGCTTGAAAGTAATACCTGCTGTGGCCTCATCGGAGCTTTAGCTTACTGCATCCACTTATATAGCTGCTGAAACTGGAAGTCCCCCTTGTTGAATGCTATTAAATCATAGTAAGTTAATTGATGGTGACTGGCATATTTTAATAATATTTATCTGGGATTGCATTATAAACCTTTTACATTTAGTGTTTCATGCTTATTAACCTTCCAAGCTATGATCTGACTGTGATAGTGGTTCTCTTACTGTGACATTCGCCATGACTGTCCTTCGGTCTGATGGCACCTTGTTCAGAGAGTAAAATGGCTCTCCTGAAATGGTATCATCGGTTTGATGCTTCTTTTATTTTCTTGTGGCAAATAGGAGTAACGAGGTGTCTATCTCTGTGTAACATTGACAACATGTCTTCCTATAAACATCATATTATTCAAAATAACGAGATGGAAGCTGGTCGGTTAGCTTTATACCTTCCTTGTTTCTGGGACAATTGCCTAATAACACTAAATCTTAGTTGTACCAAACTATCTAAAAAATATTATTTGCTACAGCACCCGTCTATTCTATTGAAAACATATATGCATGCGTTTTTGATTGGTAAAATACTTACTAATTTACTAAAAGCTCTTATGTATTCAAAAACGTTGATAATATTAAGCCATTTTTTTAGAGTTTTTTTATTGTAATTAAATTCAAAACTTGGATTTTTAAAAAATATATTTTACCTTGTTTGGAGACTTTGGGGTCTTTTTACTAAGCCTTGGATGGAGATAAAGTGGACAGAGATAAAGTACCAACCAACCAGCTCCTAACTCATTTTTCAAACACAGCCTGTGACATGGAAGTTAGGAGCTGATTGGTTGTACTTTATCTCCAGCCAAGGCATAGACCCCATAGTTCTTCTTTGACTAAAGTAATAGTAATGTTCTGTACTTTTTAGTGAACCACAACTGGTTCAAGGGAATCTATGCTTTGTACCCTTTGAAACTAAAATCTGTGCTGGACTGAACAGCTTTTAATGAACTACTTAATTCCATGGAAAAAAAAATAGTGATAGGTGATTTGAGGTTTTTACAGTATTTTTCAGCACAAGGTCATACTGTACAGCCTCACTTTCGCTAAGTGTAAGAGTGTGTGCCAATGAAATTGTGGGATATGTGGAGTTTAACATTGTTGTGTCCAGGAATAAATTATTTCTTCCCAGCAGATACGTATATCAATCAATTAGTCCCTCTCAAATATGTTCTTTTAACTGTATTCCAGCAAACCCAAAGTTAATAGAATACTAATTAATCTCAAATAACTCACTTAGGTTTTAGGAAATCAGTTAACATCTCTATCACATTACTAAGTCATTAAATCTAATTGACCTCATTCCATTATTAGCCATTTCAAAGAGAACAAATAGTAAGGTAATTAGCATATTTCTGGCAATTGGCCATACCGACACAGGCCTGTGAATTTCAATCAATTTGCCCCATGTCTTTAACGAAAGGATTATCAAATAATGTTGTTCCTGCCAATTAACAAGGATATCTGTCACATTGGAAATACATAAAATACAGGGGTCATATAGACAAAATCAAAGATAATATGAATCTTCAAAGAACGTTTCTTCATATTTCGTGATTTGAGGACTCAGGGTTTCAGTTTATGTTCAAATACACTAAATTGTTAGTGTGTAGATTAAAGCTGATTGATTTACACTTATATTCTGAAATTAGGCATTATAATATATACATATATCATAATATATATTATAATATAAACATATATATATATATATATATATATATATATATAACAGTACAATACAGTTATATATATATATATATATATATATATATATATATGTGTGTGTCTGTGTATGTATATATATATATATATATATATAGTACTGTGCAAAAGTTATTGGCAGGTGTGGAAAAAATGCTGCAAAGTAGAAATGCTTTCAAAAATATAAGTGTTAATTGTATTTTGTTAATTGATAAAAATAAACTAAGTGAATGAACAGAAGAGAAATCTAAATCAAATTAATGTTTGGTATAACCAGCCTTTACCTTCAAAACAGCATCAATTCTTCTAGGTACACTTGCACACAGTTTTTGAAGGAACTCGGCAGGGAGGTTGTTCCAAACATCTTGGAGAACTAACCACAGATCTTCCGTGGATGTAGGCTTGCACAAATACTTCTGTCTCTTCATGTAATCCCAGACAGACTCGATGATGTTGAGATCAGGGCTCTGTGGGGGTCATATCATCACTTCCAGGACTCCTTGTTCTTCTTTACGCTGAATATAGTTCTTAATGACATTGGCTGTATGTTTGGGATCATTGTCCTGCTGCAGAATATATTTGGAGCCAAGCATTGTGGAGGTTCCTTGCAAGTTTGAAGCCAAATTTCAGCAACTGGAGTTGGGGATTTAGCCAGGAATAATTGTGTCCTCAATGCTGTGAAATACAGGCAGGTACTTATCCATCATGCAACACCATCAGGAAGGTGTCTGATTGGCTCCAAATTTATTCTGCAGCAGGACAACGATGCAAGCCTACCTAGAGGAATTGAAGAATTTATGCTGTTTTGAAGGCAAACGGTGGTCAAACCAAATATTGATTTGATTTAGATTTCTCTTCTGTTCATCCACTTTGAAATCTGAAATAATGAAATATGAATTTCGGTGCTTTGAGCAGTATGAACTGCAGGAGGTGCTGTTGAGCACTTACTGGAACAGAACTGCGCTATGGTGGAATAGATAGTGCATGCAAATAGTTTGTCCAAAGGTAGCTTGGTAAACACAGGAATGGATGCAGGATGTGCTGGTACTGAATATAACAGCTTTGGATGGAAGACCCGCTGGGGAGCCAAACTTTGGAAGCTGCAGTTAGGAACAAAAGTCAGGAGTCATAGGAAGTTGTAATGGCGATGAATGATGGCCAGGGAGCAACTTATATAGGGAGTCCTGACTGTGGATTGGATACAGGAGTCAGGTGCTAGAAATCCAGACCCTGATTGGATGAATCGTGATCAGCTGACTCCAGATGAAAGTAAACAACCACCTAAGTGGTTCTTGAAGTTGGTGACATGTCTTGCGGCTACTGGTGCATGATGTACTGCTATAAAGCGGCACCGCTTGGTTCATAAACAGGTTTTGTTTGCCCAGTTTGTGACACTTATGAAGTAGCATTCCTCCAATTACTAAGACTGCTAAGAAATTCAACTGGATAGTTATGTTTCTCAGCATCTGTAGTAATATGTTTCTGTCTTTGTTATAGTACTTTTTACTTTAGTACCTCTCTATCTTTTTACCCTCTCCATCTTTTAGTCTTTTTCTGCGTTCCTTTACAGTCTGTTTCTTCTGTCCAGACCAGTGGTCGGGGAACAGGGGTAAATTACCCCACATGGGGTAAAACTGAAATTCCTGGGGGTAATGGATGCAGGGCTGGAGGGGAACGTGAACCGGGTGCGCCGCTGCACCTGGCGCCAGTGACCTCCAGCCTGGCGCCGCAGGGAGGCTCCAAGCCGGACGCCCGCTGAGATGTTATTACCAGCGGGTGCCCGGCTCCTTCCCTGCAGCGCCGCGTTAGCCGGAGGCTGGAGTTCTCTTCTGAACTCCAGCTTCCGGCTCTCCCCATGCGCACTATGGGAGAGACGTCATGACGTCGGCATATCTAAATATATTTTGGGGTAAAAGGTAAAAAAGTTCCCTGACCCCTGGTCCAGACTGTCTATTTATTTTTTTTTTTCCAATGCTTTTTTCTTGGGAGGATAATGTTGTGGATATTTACGTGGAATCAATTCCATAGAATACAGAATTCCAAAAAATCATATAAACACCAGACAATATTACACCATACTTGGCGACAATCTGGCTATGGGAAGAAGCAGCAAGGATGACACAGTGGAGGTGTGAGCGGGGGACATGGCTGTGTTGCGTCATCGTGGCCCTGCTGCACAATGCAGAGATTACATTGTGCAGCAAAAGAGGTTCCCTAATGACGCGTTTAAGCGTGAGTCGCGTCATCGTCTCCGCCATGACCGCCCACTTGTATTCCATAAGTGTGTGACTGTGGGGGGTAAATGGACAGTGGGTGGGGGGGTTGGCGGTCTGGCAGCCAGCCCGGAAACTTGCCAACTCTTCTGGGTGGCGGTAGCTGCCCAAAACCTTGTGGTTCTCACCATTGAAGTCAATGGTGAGAACCGTTCATCACCTGAGAGAGGCGGAGGCATGCCTCTCTCAGCCAATGAACGTTCAGCCCATGCATTTCTAAGTGAAATGCCGTGGCTGAGCTGACATTCAGGAAGTCTGTGGGTTGGCATTTCACTCTTTATTTTATTTTAGGTAGACATGGATGTCTACATGGAGAAGAGGACGTGTACAGGGATTGTAGGTGACTATGTGTGAGTGGTAGTGTAATAAAGTTCTACTTTCACGGTGTGTGTGTCTTGTGTTTATTTTAATATTTCTTTTGCAGGTGAGCTAGAGGTACCAGCAGGCCCTTGATGCCCTGCATGCTGGTACTTGCGGTTCTCCAAGTACGAACATGTGGGGGAGACTTGCTGGGACATCTACTTCTCCTGTAAAAGACAATGTTGTGTTTTTGCACACAACCCGGCACCCATCGGCCAGGGGTCCCGGGGATAGTCCCGGGCTTTCAGCCCAGGCCTGGGGTGCTCTGGAAAGGGAGAAACCCTTTTTTTGGGGATCCCCACCTCCCCGGGTTTTTCCCGGCCTGGGCTGAATACGGGTCAGGTATAATGCTTTGGCCAGGGTGCCCCGATGCTGGTTTTGGAAAATACGGGGGACACCTACATCTTTTGTCCCCCATATTTCCAACACCAGGACCGGCTCACTGAGCCCAGTGCTGGCTGTGCAAAATACAGGGAATCCCTACGTCCCCCGTATTTTCACAACCAGGACCAGCTCCGAAAAACCTGGTGCTGGTTGTGCTTTTAAGGGGGGACCCCACATCATTTTTTTAAATGTTAACACTTTACAACCTTTTTACACACAGAAGCATGCACGGATATCACTGATCTGTGCATGTATCTGTGTAATTCAACTGCTCATGCTAAAAATTCCAGCATGAAGCAGGTCTATTATTTTGGAGATTAGTTCGATTTTGTGTTTGATTTGGACATGGGCATGCAAAATCGAACAAGAAATCACTATTCAAAATTTAACCAAATCGAATTCAATTTAGAAAAGTCTTCTAAAATCAAATTTTAGTAAATGTGGGATTTGGATATGCATTTCTACATTCGATTTGATTAGATTTCAGGTGAGCTAAATCGAACATAAAAACCAATGCAAAATCAAACTGTGTTAAATATACCCTTAAGTATTAATTTCAGTAACAATTAGAGCAATCTGTTGTTTCAATTAAAAAAAATATTTTAAAAAATCATACTTTAATTAAAATAAGATCTATTAAATATAGTATTAGAAAGTAAAAAAAAATTATATACTGTAGTTCTGATATAAAGTTGTTCTTGGTTTGTCTGTAAGGGTCTGATTCAGGTTAAAAAGTGAATTTTTAAAGGAGCAATTTGCATTTTGGCAAAACCATGTTGCACTTCAGGTGGGACAAATGTAGAGATTTAGGGTTAAATTAACTAAGAATCATGTCTGGTCGAGATTGCATTCCCATGCGAGTTTCGCCTGATTTTGCAAGTCAGGCATTTACTAAAGGCAAATACATGATCCCGCACAGAAATAGACAACCAAATACGCAAATAGAAGTCAATAGACTAGGGGTAGGCAATAAGCGGCCCTCCAGCTGTTGTTGAACTACACATCCCAGCATGCCTTGCAACAGTTTTAGCATATACCAAATAGCGAAATTTTGTCAGGGCATGCTGGGATGTATAGTTCTTCAACATCTGAGGGGCCGCTTATTGCCCACCTTACAATAGACCATCGAACCAACAAGCAAGTACTTTCCATAAACAGGAATACAACTCACGGATTTACTAAGAATCGTGTTTAAAAACACGGCAGAACACGGAGCAGAATAGCAGAATTCAATAGAAGTGCCTGTAAACTGCGTGTTCTGCCGAAGCACTGCACAGATCAGTGTGCAGTGCTTATGTGTGTACTTTGTGCAAGGGTTAAACATTTAATCAACCAGCCCTGGGCTGAAAACCCAAGGGTCTTCCCTGCATCCCTGGAGGATGGTGGAATGCGAGGGTAATGTGTAAAAATTTGAAATAATATTGGTCTTTATAGTGGAACTACAGGTCTCAGCTAGCCTGGCCGTGGCACTTGTAGAATCACAAGTGACAGCAGGCCACTAGCACCTGTACCACTACTGAACAAAAAGACAAGACACAAACACTGAATCATTTATTGCTTTATTACACATTCATGCGTACTCAAATTTCTAACCCTTTCATTAACTTATAACACACAGAAGCACTGCACGGATCATCTGTGCAGTGCTCAGCGAAGTCTATTGAGAAGGGGCCAATACGACTGAACTCGCACATGATACAACACGATCAGTATCACCATCGAATCAAAATAGACAGGCAAATACGATTCTTGGTAACTCTGTGATCTGTGTCGTAAAAAATTCCCGCAAGTCCTTTCGTTGCCCAGCATGTTAAAATTTGGCCAGATACGATTCTTAATAAATATACCCCTGAAAGTTGGGAAGGGGTGAGTCCTAGCTTAATTATACATTTTGGTGTACAAACAATTATAATTATTAGTTTGCAACATGGAGCAAATTGCTCTCTGCTAACATTTTTTCTTTGTTCCTAAAGGGCACATCCAATTAGCCGCAGGTTTTACCTAATTGTCAGATTTTTACTAATTTTCTGATTTTTTTTAAAAACATTGCGTTATTATTTTAAGCTTATTTCAATAATAATTTCATTATGTAAAGAAACAATGTCAGATTGCTTTAATTGTTACAGAATTATGATTGGCTAAATTATATTTTTAAACTCTTCAGAGGCAAATGTCATTTACCCTCAGGGTGTGTGGAATCCACACTGCACGCCTTGCACAAATAGACGAGGGATGTAGTTAAATTACTGGCATCCAGAATGCCGACCGCCAGAATCCCGACGCGGAGAGCCCGACCTGGGATTTTAGATAGACGCCTATCTTTATTCTGATGCCGAGATCCCGACAGCCGGCATCCCGAATGAAGGTAATGGGGGACAGGTTAGTGTTAGCTGTGTTAGGTTTAGGGACCACCGGCAGAGATTAGGATTAGGCACCCCCTGTGGAGGGTAAGGGTTAGGCATGGGGAAGGGAGGGGGGGTAGGGTTAGGCCCCACTGGGGGGAGGTTAGGGTAGGAACCCCCCCAGGAGGGTTAGGGTGCGGGAAAAGGGGGGTTAGGGTTAGGTACCACTAAGGGAGGGTTAGGGGGGGACAAGTCAGGGTTTAAGGTACTTACCAGCCCAAGTCGGGATGTAGAACCTTCTGTCTTCTGGCGTCGGTATTTCATCTGGCGGCTAATCAGTTGCCGACATTACATACCGATACCATAGACGATACTTACCTCTCTTTAGACACCGCAGAAATCAACAGAAAAATGGAGCAGGTAGAGAAATCACCGGGAACATGGAGCTGGATCCGATCCATCTCCTCAGACTCTGGCACAGTGATAGAGAGGGGGACCTGCATGGTGATAGCATACGGACCCCCTTCTCTCTTAATCTACCCCTGAGATTAGGACTTTATTTTTATAAAGGCTTTAAAGGCCTAATCCTTTGATGACAGAGATGTTTTTTATTCTATGTATATAATACTGTATTATGTACATATTAGAAAGAGAGAACTACGCTGATGGCTAGAATGACATTGTTGAGTGGTGCAGCAAAAGTGGCCAAAACATGGAGTGATCATTTGATATAATTATTATATAACACTAAGGATATCTGAGGATCAACTGTGAGCTGTAGATATAAAACTTGATGGAAAGAAAACCCTTTTTGTTATTTCATGAAATGACCAGTTCCTGAGTTACTATGATCTCATTATAATTATCTAAAGGAGACATTCTGCTAATACTTCTAATTGGTCCTATCTTCTTTGAACTGAATACCTCTCTTCGGCATTAATTAAAAAAATTAAATCCACTCAAGAGCATGCTTTAGCCTACACATAAAGATTATCTTCCAATGTGATAGCAAATTGATGTTTACCCTGCAGGGCATTTGCTTTACAGGCAACATCTATTAACTCTTTAACAAGAAATGTACTGGTAGACAGCAGTATAATTGCTCTATATTACCCTATCACTGTAATTTTTCCACTTTTGTTCAAGCATTCAGAGCTTTAATTATCCAACACAAATGTTATGTAATTTTAACTCTAAATTAAAATGGACCTGTCCAATAGCTAGCAAATTACGATATATGTAAAGGCATATACAAAGTTGCAAAATTTAGCCACTGTGCATTGGCACAACTTTTGTTCATATTTAGAGGTGCACATATGTTGCACTTGCAGCCCCTGTGCGAAAAGACAAGTAAGTGACGCTAACATAAAAGTGCAGTGAGAGTGTGCAGGCACAAGTTAAGCACGTTGCTTTAAGAAGCATCTTATTTTGATCTCATGAATCTTAAAATAGGTTCCCTGCAAGATTATAATTTTGTGCCTATATAAATAATTACGATATAGGACTTGAAGATGATGATTGATGCATCTTTTGCGTTACGTGCATATTTGAAAAATATTAAGCTGCGTTGATATGACCTCAAAGGAATATTCCAAACCAGTGCATTAATGCATTTAATATATATAATTTATTCCATAAAGTCACATACAAACACATAAAAATTGGTTGTCCACTTCAACAGGTATTCTCACAACAATACTAAATATATCAATAACATAAAAGCATTAACATGAATTGTTACAAAAATGACAATGTGTTGGCTACACAGTATCTCAAAGTTAAAAGTTATTCTTTCACCCACGTGAGGATTTGAATTTTAATTCCTGGCACTGATTTTCTCTTAAAAACACCTCCTCCTGTTTACTGTTGTAAAACTAGAAGAAAAAAAAATCCACTGTGCTGGTGTCAGATTTCAGAGATTTCATAAAAATAAATATGATATAATTTTTCAGAGAAATAAACGGAGGTATTTAAAACACATTTAATGTATATAATTTATTCCATAAAGTTACATACAAACACATAAAAATTGGTTGTCCACTTCAACTGGTATTCTCACAACAATACTAAATATATCAATCACATAAAAACATTAATATTTCAATTGTTACAAGAATGACATAGTATCTCAAAGTTAAAAGTTATTCTTTCACCTATGTGAGGATTTGAATTTGAATTCCTGGCACTGATTTTCTCTAAAAAACACCTGCAGCTAATGGAGCGAACACCTCCTCCTGTTTACTGTTGTAAAACTAGAATTTAAAAAATCCACTGCGTTGGTGTCAGATTTCATGAGATTTCATAAGAATAAATATAATATAATTTTTCAGAGAAATAAACGGAGGTATTTAAAACACATATAACATTTATTTCACAATAGAAAAAAACACAATAGAAAAAAACCCCATATATATCATCCTGATATCCAAAAGTATGGAAGGAAGCACTCACCACTTCAGTCAAAAAACATAATTTATTTAGATGTTGAATAATTATAATCCGCCACACATAGCGTTGACAGGCTTCATTAATAATTGTTTAAAACATGGACCCCTCTTGTAGGCCATCATTGGGAGATCAAAGTTCTTGAAAGGTAAACTGTGGTCAGTCACTACTACAGGCCAATGTTACTTCAAGGCTTTTTGTATGTTATTAGAATTTTTATCATATGTATTTGTATATATAAGACGTTGTTTTTTGCTCTGTGTTGGAGATAGTTCAATATATTTTTTGCTCTTGATAAGCATTGTGCTTCCTTCCATACGTGTGGAATGGCTGCTAAATGTGTCCCAGATTCCTGTCTTATGTCTTGTAAAATCCCCAGCAGAAGTCTGTTGGGTAAGCAGATCAGAAATGTAGGCTTCTGAGAAAGCCGGAATGGGACCTGGGGGTGTGGATGTGAGGAGAGGGAGGGCTCCATCCACAGGCCACTCCAGGTTTTGGGCCTTTCAGCCTGGTAGCAGGCTCATTAGGGCTTACAGCTGGAACTGGCTGAGATAAGCGGTGTTCAGGTGTAGCTGAGTGTCTCATACCTGGGAGAGCAGGCCTGCAGGTTAGCTTGCTCTGAGACACTGCTGGCTACAAACCAGAAGGTATTGTGGACAGAGTTTTATTTAGTGTTCCGTTAGTGAGGGAACTTGATGTCTAGTTAGTGCCTAGCCGGGCTAGGGTTTATTTTGTGTTTTGTTTCTTTGAGTTTTGATATTGCACAATAAAGACTGGCGCCGACCGTTTGTACGAGAACCCCAGACTCGTGTCCTGTTTCTACGGCTGCTGTGTGTGTAAAGAGGGAGTCCATCTACCTCAGGAGAGGGACCTCTATCCCGACTGTGTCACAATATATGTATATATTCCATAGACAAAAAACCTTACGGTTTCATATGTCCCATTAAGGCTGCTTAGACATAATCTGAAAATTCACAAAACCTATTGAATTTCTGCCACTCAAATTCCAAAAAGCAATGAAATTACGATCATTAAGGCTGACGCCTTAATGGACATGTTCCTTGCGTAATACAGATATGGTATGCCATGATACCATGTGGTTAACTGCAGAGTGAGATTGCTGTCACTCACAAAACGATGGAGCTGCTAATTCACAGAATTGTGTGTTAATTAGAATCTATGCAGTCTGAGCAGAACATACAGCTGCGCAGATGGGATAAGAGTATGGTGGATGGGGGAACAGAGGCAGAACTATGGGGGACAATGGAGGCGCCTGCCATCGGGTGTCAGCACTGAAGGGGCACCTACTCCATTGCCCATAATATATTCACCCCGCTTAAGGCTATTTTATATTAGTGCTTTTGTGCATATGTAATAGATAGATAGACAGAGGACTGTCCTGGTTACGTCGTAATCTGGTTACGTCGTGTCCTCTGTCCTGGATACGTCGTTTGTCTCCTGTATTTAGCACAACCAATACTGGGTCTCCAAAGCATGGTGCTGGTTGTTTTTTTCGGGGCGGGGCCATGCTATTAAACACAGAAGCAGGTATCATGGATCTTCCAGATCCGAGCCTGCATCTGTGTGCTGCTACCTCCCCCGGGTCCTAATGCCTGCCCCACCGCCGCCTGCACCACCGCCGCTAACGCACGCTACCTTCCCGGGGTCCTGGCTGCAGCTAACACCTGCTACCCCGTACAAGTTACAAAATGACGGATATTGAATTTAGTACCAGTATAAGGATGGAAAAATACCGAGCCTGTTTATGAAGAGCGGCAAGTGGTACAATTGAAGCACCCCAATTTCAGAGTGCCCAAAAATTTACCGCCTCTATTACTTGTTTTTCCTAAAGGCGTCACATCATTGTGTACTATATAATCCCTTAGATTTTTTCCTCTACGGTCGTACAAACAGGCTCGGTATTTTTCCATCGTTATACTGGTTCTAAATTCAATATCCGTCACTTTGTAACTTGTACGACCAAATATATAGTCTATGCCATTACTTGTCCCTGTTCCAAAGTGTTAGTAGGCAAGACAATGTACTTTGAGGGAACAGATGGCTCAGCATCGCTCTCCCATCCGTGCAGCACATCTGGCAGGCTCGAGTGAACAGCCAGTTGCCAGGCATTTCACCATGGCAAAGCATAATCTCTCAACTCTGCGCTATCGTATTATCGACCACGTACCTCCGTTGGCGAGGGGTGGCGATCACAATGGATTATGCGCCTGGATTCCCTCTCTCCACGGGGCCTTAAAGAGGCATTGGGCTTACATTGTTTTATTTAACTATCTTTTGTCCTTGGCTGTATATGCCTGGGAGGGATCTGTTTGTAGGTAGATCCATGTAATTATTTTGCTACACTATGACGAGTGATAGTTTACAGTGTTTATTGGCTATGACTTTGTTTGCACCTTGGAAGTGGCAAGCCCCATTCAAATTAATAATTTCATTGGCCGCGTTAATTCATGTGTAATTAGTATTATCAGTATTGCTCATCTCTAATGTACGTGCTATTTGTGCAGCTGCCAATTTAGTGATTGACAGCTCTCTATATGTATATTTTTTAATACAGTCACAGCATTTATATGTACTTATGTGTTTTGATGTTTCTTTTTTGTCCGTTGTGTGTAATTTTGTTTTGTTTACATTTTGTGTTTCTATGGTAACCGGGGTGAGGTGACGTTGTTTCCTGTCTCTGCGACTTCCGGTTTCGGAGCCAGGAACCGGCGCCGCCGGGTATGTGGTCCATTGTCTATTTATTTGTGGTAAGTGATACATGTTTTTTATACTGTTTTGGCTTGACAAAAGCGCGGAATAGAGCGCTGAAACGTTGCTACCTATGCACTGACTTGTGTGTCCAGTTCTTTACGGAGTGCCGCCAGTAGGATGATATATATATACATACATACACATACAGTCAGGGCTGGCCCTGGGCATAGGCAACCTAGGCACTTGCCTGGGCTGACCTAGCTCCAGGGGGTGTGCCCATGGGCACAGCTAGGGAAAAGTAGGCAGCACACATGAGGGAAAGGAGAGCATCCGCCAAAGCGATGTGATCAAATGAAAAAAATGGATGATGATCAATCATCACCCTTCAAATATGCGGCGCTGTGCAGGGAGGCTAGCCGAAGGAGGGGGAGGTGGAGCTGGGAGGGGGAAGAGGGTGGTAGGCCGGAGGAGGGGGAGGTGGACCAGGAGGAGAAGGGGGGTGGGTCGGGAAGAGGAGGTAGGCAGGCCAGAGGAGAGGGAGGCGGAGCCAGGAGGACACAGGCGGGCCTGGAAAGGTGGTAGGAGGAGCCAGGAGTAGGACACAGGCAGACTAGTAAGAAGAGGGAGGCAAGTTGAGAAGAGGAGGTAGGGACCAGAGGAGGGAGAGGTAAATCTTGTATGAGGACACAGGTGGGCCAGGAAGAGGAGGCGGCGGGCAGGGAGGAAGAGAAGGCAGTCATGGCTGTGCCGTGAATTTGTAATTATCATTAATATATTATATTGATGCATAGGATTGACTGCAACTTAAATGGCTCCAGCTAAAATATTCCCCTCTCACCCAGAGTAAGATGTTGGTGAGATGCTGCTTTTAGGTAGCATCTATTTTCAGTGGGTGGGGGTGAACCAAATTGGTCAAGGCCAGCCCTAAAAACAATAATGAATATTAAAATGCATATAGGGACACATTAGTATACATTGACTGTTATTCATAGGAAGTGTAAATCCAAAAGTCAAATAAACAGCCTTTCGTTATAAGCCAATGAGGTTAGTGTAGCAGTCCAAATTCGGTAGTATGAGTTATTAATGGGGAACTGAGTTAAATCACTGTAAACATTATGCTGTTAATTACTCCAATTGGACTAGCAAACTTTTTGGTTTATACTTTGTATACGGGATTCTTCTGGTTGTATTGTTGGTCTCGTACATTCCTTAATACGGAATGGGTGTGAAGTTCCGGTGGCTACGCTCCCTAAACCTAACCCCCCTCCGCGTGGCTAAGGGACTTACCTCATTTGGGCTGGCGTCTTTCCGCGTTCAGGCATCGGTATAAAGATAGGTGTCGGTATTTCGACACCTATCTTAAATCCCTTGTTGGGATTTCTTTGTCGGGATTGAGACCAGCGGCATTGCAGCTGCCGGTCTCATAACTACATCCCCTTAATACAGTCGAACTAAGAAACAAATGCTGAGGGTCACGAGGGTCTGATTGATTTAAATGCATATACCTCACTCCAGGCTTGTATAGCAGTTCGATTAGTGTATTATTAGTGTCTGTGTCACCAAGTAGCAGCACATTCATGTCTTTCATCCATATGGTTTGGACTCAAATTACTGCTGCTTTTAAATAGGCACAGTTGGCATGAATACTTCATTTTGCATTATCATTAACCCTTTGTTAACCCGGGTCTGTAACTTGCAAATGTTGCCACAAAGCCCTTTCCTTGTGTACATCTGTACATCCGATTGTGCAAGGACTGCGATGCCCAGTGTCAGCATTAGGCACTGAGATAATGATCGGTGCACCTATGGCAGGTGCGGTTTCACCGTCTGAGTATGGCATCCTATGTAAGCGTTTGAACATCTGTGTAACCATCCACTTTCTCCAACATGCCCGAAAAAGAGTGTGCCCCCGTGGGAAGAGTGTGTGGCCTTGCGGGAAGGCTGTGTCTACTTTAATCCAGGGGGCATGGTTTTGCTGGAAGCCCACGTTTACATCACTCTGGGCACGTGCCCAGCATTCCTGGAGTTGTTGGGCTGCCCACAAAGACAGTGCCTGCTCTACCGGCTCCTCCCCAGTGACAGGAGCCGGGTGTTGCACGTTAATCTTACAGTGCAGCACTCGGCTCCCCGTCACCCCTCGAAGGAAGACACCCGGGTGCGGTCCGCACCCCCCTTGTGATTCCTCTGTGTGTGGGTTCAGCAGAGAGGTTTCATAAGCCAAGAACTACTCCCATATTCTGATTTGACTGTAATTACAGTGTACAAAGATTTGACATCACTTCAAATATTTAGCTTTTCCTACAACATGGAACATTATAAAAATAAGAAAACATTGTATAAATATCACCTCCCTCCATTTCAGTGACCTATGGGCTGCTTCCAACTATTTCACTGGCCAGAGGTACCGCTATTGTTTGGAGACTGTTTATGGTGCATTTCTGGTGACTTTCAAACTCGCAGGCTATAACATCTGGTGACTTGTATCTTCAACATTAGAAAAATTGGGAAGGTGACTTGCCATGAGGTATTTTTCATTCTGAAGGTTTCTGGCAAGTTCCATAACCCACCCGAAGAAGAAGCAGGCAACATACCTGTGAAACGCATAACAGGTTTATGCAATTTTTCCATGTGCCTTATACAAGAAGATGCTTTCATGTCCATCATTGTGACATCTGAATCATTCTTCTTCATTTGTGTTGAACTTTTAAGTAACCTTGAAGCTATTTCAACCAAGTGGTACAGACTGATATCTTCAAGGCCACTGCCCGTAGTTTAGCACCCATCTCTTTCTTCACAAATCTGTATGTGCTAGAATCTACCGCAGATGCCCATACCTCTGGAAAAATGGCACAGTGACATTTTCACTGTGATTTCTGTATTACACATGTGCATATCTCCGCTGCCAGCACACCTTGCACCTATTACACTGATCAACTCTCGTTTTATTGCCAATCATAATGTAACACTCAGATAAGTAGCGAATATCTCAGAAGTAGCAACAATTCTCCGGATCTCAGGTAAGTATGACATTTTTGTGTTTGTCAGGTAAGTATGGGAGAATACTTTCTTAACACAAATGTTACAATTAGGGATGAGCGGGTTTGGATTTCTGAAATCAGAACCCCCCTGAGCCTCCCCCATCCGAGTCATATCCGAGTCAGGCTCGACTTTTCCCGCCTGACTCGGAACGGAAATCGAGGCAAAACGTCATCATCCCGTCTTCCGGATCTCGCGGGTTTTGGATTCTATAAAAGGTCCCTGCATCGGCGCCATTTCTCACTCCGGCTGTGGACAGTGAAGAGGGAGGGTGTGAGTTAGGGCTGGCTGGGCTGTGTTGTGCTGGTATTGTCCATAGGGGCTGTGACCACTCAGTCCATAGGGGCTGACTGGGCTGTGTTGTGCTGCTGTTGTCCATAGGGGCTGGCTGGGCTGTGTTGTGCTGCTGTCATAGGGGCTGGCTGGACTGTGTTGTGCAGTGTCCCATAAAGGCTGTAGTCCTAGAGGGGTGCTGTAGTGTTGTCCAGGGGGTGATCTGTGCATCAGGGGTGCTCCCCCAAAGTGCACTCCAAAAAAAAATTTTTTTTCTGTGTTTGTGAATTGTGTGTGCAGTAGCCGCACGTGCATCAACAAAGTAACGCCAAGCGTGCGCCTGTGTCATAAGTAAAGGGCTGGCTGCCTTGACCGTTAAAGGGTGCTGTAACCCCCAAAGTGCACTCCAAACAAAATAAAAAATTATTTTCTGTGTTTGTGAATTGTGTGCACTGTGGCCGCACGTGCATCAACAAAGTAGCGCCAAGCGTGTGCCTATGTCATAAGTAAAGGGCCGGCTGGCTCGTCTGTTAAAGGGTGGTGTAACCCCCAAAGTGCACTCCAAACAACATAAAAAAATATTTTCTGTGTTTGTGAATTGTGTGCACTGTGGCTGCACGTGCATCAACAAAGGAGCAGCGCCAAGCGTGCACCTGTGTCCCATAAGTCTGTTAAAGGGTGGTGTAACCCCCAAAGTGCACTCCACAAAAAATAAACAATTCTTTTTTTTCTGTGTTTGTGTGCGAAATGTATGCGCAGTAGCCGCACATGCATGAACACAGCAGCAGCGCCAAGCGTGCGCCTGTGTCATAAGTCAAGGGCCGGTTTGGACATCTGGTCCGGACTGAAGGACGTGCCAACAATGTCAATTTCTGACATGTCTACTGTCACTGCATATGATACTGCCACCACTGACAGAATGGTGGAGGAATTATTTTCTGTGTTTGTGAATTGTGTGCACTGTGGCTGCACGTGCATCAACAAAGTAGCAGCGCCAAGCGTGTGCCTGTGTCATAAGTAAAGGGCCGGATGGCTTGTCCGTTAAAGGGTGCTGTAACCCCCAAATTGCACTCCAAAAAAAATAAAAAATTCTTCCTTTTTTTTCTGTCGTTGTGAATTGTGTGGGCTGTAGTCGCACCTGCATCCTCAAAGCAGCAGCGACAGGCATGCATCTGTCTGTTAAAGGGTGGTGTAACCCCCAAAGTGCACTCCAACCAAACTAAAATAATCTTTTTTTCTGTGTTTGTGTGTGTAATGTATGCGCAATAGCCGCACCTGCATCCTCAAAGCAGCAGCGACAAGCGTGCGTCTGTCTGTTAAAGGGTGGTGTAACCCTCAAAGTGCACTCCACAAAAAATAAAAAAAATCTTTTTTTTCTATCTTTGTGAATTGTGTGGGCTGTAGCCGCACCTGCATCCTCAAAGCAGCAGCGACAAGCGTGCATCTGTCTGTTAAAGGGTGGTGTAACCCCCAAAGTGCACTCCAACAAAAATAAAACATTTTCTTCTGTGTTTGTGAATTGTGTGCACTGTACGTGCATCAACAAAGGAGCAGCGCCAAGCGTTTTTCCTTTGCAGTATGTACTGTTTGGGGCCTAGTTTTTCAAACTGCCATCCTGTCTGCCACTGCAGTGTCACTCCTAGATGGGCCATGTGTTTGTGCTGCCCACTCGTGTCACTTAGCATTGTCATCCAGCTACCACGGTGCAACCTTTTGGACATAAAAACACTATTGTGAGGTGTTCAGAATAGACTGGAAATGAATGGAAATTAAGGTTATTGAGGTTAATAATAACATAGGAGCAGAAACCTACAAATTCTGTGATTTTAACTGTTTTTATGCTTTTTTTCAAAAAAATACAGATCCAAAACACAAAACCCAGAACCCAAAACACGGAAGGGTGGTTTTGGCAAAACCAATCCAGATCCAAAACACGAAGAAAGATCCAGATCCAAAACCAAAATACAAAACACGAAAAGTGGCCGGTGCACACCCCTAGTTACAATCACTTTTTATAGTGAATAGTGCAGACCATTTCATGCATACAGAGAATTACAGTTTCACATCAAAAACTCTTTACTACAATAAAATATTTATTTAGTTGTAACTCAGCTTGACGGTCTGCTCCAGCTAAAACGAATCTCGATTAGTCTGCAAAAAAATTATAGCTTACAAACAATAAAACAAGTAGACACGTTCATTAAACTAAATACAGGTAATTTCAAAGTAGAACTAAACTCCTTAAGTCCTAAAACAGTTGAATTATTATTCAACTAATATAACTCACTGTATTATATATAACTGTGTATTCAGATACCAATAACTGAAATGCTGGGGCCCCATACACTAGTTTAAGGCCCTCATTCAGAGCCGCTCGCTATTTGCGGTCGTTCGTTCTAAAACAAGGGGTGGCTATTCAAATGAGCCGTTCACTAATTGCGGTCTGTTCACGCCTCTAAGTCTGAACGAGCGAGCAAAACTTGCGGTTGTAATTTTGAAAAATACGCCCCCTTGCCGCTCGCACCATACATCATGTCCGCTATTTATTAGATTAATTGAGTACATTGAACAGCATATGAACTGCTCGCTATTCTTGTGGCTGTTTTTTTCAACCGCTATTTTGCGAGCAGTTCTGAGTAAAAAAAAAAACAAGTGACGTGGTCAATGACGCTGCTGTATTAATTATGCACTCCCTTAAAACGCCCGTTTTAACCTTTAAGCACGCCTGCGTTCGAATTCCACACCCCCGTTTTCAAGTACCTTCCCCTGTTACCACCCACATACGCCTCCTTCTGTCACTCAAAATAGCAGGCATTCGCTATATAGCGAACAAACAATTTTCGGCCGCACTGACTGGTTCGCGCATGCGTATTAAAATCCGTACGCATGCGCAGATGTGCGAACATCGGTCAGAACGAACGAGCGGCCGCTTACGAGCGGCTCTGAATCAGGGCCTAAATCTGTTAAACAGCTCCCGTTTAATGAGATAGAGATTGCTATAGCATCTTATGTAGTAAGTTTTTGTAAGCTCAGAATCCTATGCTAAATAAATGTTTTAGGTATAGGCTAATTAGAATCCAAAGAACAAAGTTGTCTTTTCCTTTCTTTAACCACTTGCCTGGCATGGTAGTATCAGATATGACCACACCAGGCTGGGCTTTCCCTGACATGGTCGTATCTGATACGACCAGTCAGGAATGGCCACTAGGCGGCTACGGGAAGTTAATCTTCCCACTGCCGCCTATATCAGAGGGACCTTCTGGTCCCTCTACACCCACGGCTCCCCCTCCTTTGTGCCCCGATCACTGCTGGCCACAGTGATCGGGCACCGTCGGCACCCCCCTCCCGGCGTACTTCAATAGAGGAAGCAGCCAGGGCTCATGTAGCCCCGGCTGCTGCTGTGACCTGATCACTGTGGCCAGCAGTGATCGGGCAGCCCGGCCGGCCCCACCCCCTTCAGTGAGAAGCAGCAGCGGCGGCTCTGGTAGCCGCCGCTGCTGCTATGTTTCGGAGCCGCCAGCGGAACACCCTTCCGCTGTGGCTTCGGGAACACACAGTGATCAGTGTGATCACTGTGTAGAAACAGCAGCAGCCGCGGCTCTGGTAGCTGCCGCCTCTGCTGCTGAGTAGCCGGGCCGCCAGCGGGAAACCCTCACGCTGTGGCTCCGGCACAGCAGTGATCACATAGTGATCACTGGCTGAGTAGAAGCAGCAGCGGCGGCTCTGGTAGCCGCCGCTGCTGCTATGTATCGGAGCCGCCAGCGGAACACCCTCCCGCTGCGGCTCCGGCAGTGATCACACAGTGATCACTGGCCGTGTATAGATAGCAGCGGCGGCTCTGGTAGCCGCCGCTGTTCTAGGTATCCGGGCCACTCCCTCCAGCCTCAGCTGCTCCACCTCCCCCATAATGCCCACTTTTATAAGGGGCCTGGCCATAATAAAATATATATGTATATATACATGAAATCCTTCTGGCTTGGGTATGCTCTCAGCACAATAAAAAAGGAAGGCGGCACTCCAATAGGTGAATAAAGTCGATATATATTATTGATACATATACAACGACACAGGCACTGCGTTGTGATCACATTTGACTAGATAAAATGTTCATTCATGCAATGGAGCACACACTATATAAATAAATAAAAATGGATTTTACTTCTGAAAAATTGATACACACAATACATACAATACATGAAACATATAGATGAGAAGTGAGCAGTCTTGAAAAAGTCTCCGTATTAGAGAGACGAAACGCGTTGACACTAAACTCTAAGCAGCTGCAGCTGATCACGATTGACAGTTATATATTTATCTATACTAGCGCCGAGAGCTGGGTAGTATTTTACCCTTTCCCATATTATTGATACAGCAACATAATAACATCCATGTGTCAACGTTTCAAGGCTATAAGCCTTTTCATCAGGACATGACACTTGGATGTTATTATGTTGCTGTATCAATAATATATATCGACTATTGGAGTGCCGCCTTCCTTTTTTATTGTGCTGGGAGCATACCCAAGCCAGAAGGATTTCATGTATACATTTCTTTAGGATGGCACCCGCGTTCCCACTCTCATCGTCCTGAGTGCCAGGCTCATTCTACTATATATGCATATATATATATATATATGCATATATATATATATATATATATATATGTGTTATATATATATATACATATATGTTCTATATATGTATATATATGTTTGATAGATATCGCAGAGCTTCTGTTTAGGGATGTCAACCAACCATCGATGGTTTGCAAACATCGATGGTCTGACTGAAAACAAGTTGTTTGCCATTGCTGGTGGCCATCAATGTTGCACCATCGATGGTAGCCATCAATCGATGTTTAGGAAACATCGACAATTGTGGTCTGCACAGATCTTGCCCAATCGCTAAACAATTGATGGCTTCTAACGATGGTTGAACCATCAATGGTACAGCTGTCAATGGCCATCACTACAGTATAACATAAAAATTGCTATTTTTATGGTATACTGAGTTTTAAAAAAAAAAAATTTTCAAATAAAATAGTGATGGATAAGTTTAAAATTATGTTCTTGACCTAATTCAATCATAAAAGAAACCGACAATTTTGGAGCGGTTTTTGGAAAAAGAATTTGTCAGTTAAGTGGTTAAAATATGTCTCTGGTCTTAGGGCCTGATTCAGAGCTGCTCGTAAGCAGCAGTACGCTCGTATCGTCCCGATGTTGTGAAACCACGCATGCGCCGGTGTTACACAGCGCATGTGCGTACGGCTGATTGCGATCTTTTTTTTAGTCGTTCGTCAAATAGCGAACAGGAAGTGACCTGTCAAATGTGATTGACAGAACAGCCCGTTTTTGGGCGGTGACAGGGGTGGAGATGGGAAAACGCAGGCGTGTCAAGGCATTTTGTGGGCGTCCTTAAATTATCTCATGCGACCGTCAAATGTGATCGGAACGAGTCATACGTCACTGTCTGATCCACTTTCCGTTCAAACTGCTCGCACAGCTTGGGGTATGGTATACTCTACCACAATGGCAATGGTCTTGTCCCCTTCCCCGAGCCTCCTCAATGTTTCATCGATGTTTTAATTTAAACAGACAAGCAATCAACTTTGATTACAAAACTTGCTTGTAATGTGTTTAGCCACTATTTTTTGGTTGGAAGCCCAAAACCGTACGCAGGTGAAATACTCAGCTGCTAATTTCAGGATTAGACAATCAATTAGCGTACCATTTTTGTTGTCCAAAAAATTACATTTTTTTGGTTTAGGGGTTTCTGTTATTGCAACAATATTGTCATCATGTTTGTGTTTTTGCTAAATTTTTAAAGTTCACAGAAATTTCACCAACATTTTTAAATGGAAAAGTGTGCCTTTAAACTCCCAAATGGTTTTTAACCCTTTTTTTTCGGAATGCTTTAAAATTAAAATATTTGGGGTGCTGGGATTACCGAAAATACATTTTTGGAATAATGTCACAATACAATGCAGAATAATTTGATTGTTTTATTTTTTATAAACAAATTTTTTGTTTTTCCAGGCCATTGGCCACTTTGCAGGTCTGGATAACGTCACAAAAAATGACATAATTAAATAAAAAACAAGAATGGCATTTGGCCAAAATAAAAGAACACACATTAAAAACAATTCACAGGAAAGGAGAGGGACGTTTTGGCCCTTAAGGAATATGGGTCAAGCACAGAAGGATTGTGGGAAAATTAGCCAGTGCTGTCATCGCTTTTTGCCCCGTTTGGCTGGGGTAGGGTGGGAGCCTGACCGGGTCCGAGATGTCCTTTGGCTGGCCTCTCCAGAGGCAGATGTTGTGGCCTCTGGACTAGGCAGAGGGCTAGGCACATTTGGAAGGATGGCTGTTGTTGTGCCAGAGGTGGAGGATCCTGATGTTCCAGCAGGAAGGGAGGCCGGCTCCACCATGTGCTGGCGAACGAGCTGCTCCAGGGCATTGGCAATTCGGATGTTGGCCCTGGTATTTTCCGCCAGGGCTTGACCAATGGTCACGTTAGCCGCAGCATTTTGCTCCATGGCCTCCGCCACCTGTAGCAGACTGGCGTCCATCCTCAGCAGAATCTCCGTGTGGTGATCCGATTTAAAATTGAGATCCGTGAGGAGGGCCACTGCCTGCGAGGGGGATTGCCCTGGACTGACTTCTGCAGGGTCCCCAGCCGGATCTACTGCTTCCTCCCCTGCAGAGCCAGCAGAAATTCTGCGGCCCACTGGAGCAGACTCATCTGCCTGTGTCTCTGTGAGAAAATTGAGAAAAGAGGAACATTACAATCTACATATTGTCACAAACACATTTTTGACTTGGTAACATAACAACATTTACCTGGGACAACATGAGGAGCCGCAAAGTCTGGCATGTCCGTATCCATGTTGGACACACCAAACACCTCCTCATACTGCACACACCCCTGTGCCAGCTCTTCCAAGTCATTCAGCTCCAATGACACAGGGGTGGGACCCCCACCTGTCCCCATTGCATGCCTAGCCCTCTCTGCCAGTTTTTGTTTTAGATGATATTTGTAATCGGTCCATCTGTGGGACAAAACAAAAGCATTATTCCTGCAGTATTTGGCCCTGTAACCACTTATATGAAAAATGTAGTTTTTACGTACCGGCGTTTGAAATCCCGGGCTAGACGTTCAAACTCACCAACCCTATTGACAGCACTGGCTATCTCCTCCCACATTTTCCACTTCTGGCTTGAACCCATATTCCGATCTGCCTGTGGCAGGGTGTCAACACACCTTTGAACCAAAACCTCCATCTCCTTTCTTGTGAATTGTGGCTGCCTTTTCTTTTTGCTTTCTTTGGTTGGCATACTCGGCCCAGCAGCCTCTTCCATGGCATCCTCCACAGCTTTCAATTCAAAAAAAAATATCAGTTACATGTCCAACTGTCTATAAATTTGGGGTCTAACAAATCCTTTAAACAGAAAGAGAGAAGTACTTACCGGGCTCCTCTTGGCCATCATTTTGCTGGTCTGTAGACATTTTGATCAAAACCACTTGAACTACACCAGACCGTTTTGGCTTTTCCGTGACGTATTTATACATGCGTCCTTATTTTTGGTTCACATCATTGATCGTGCGCTCCTATGATCCGACCTTAATTTGAGCGGGAAAAAAAAAACTATTCATGGATATGGGCGACTCGAGTCGAGGTGGCGGGTGTTGATTGTTGGAGGTATCGTGTGTAGTCGTGGATTGTTGGCGGGATTAGTAGTTGTGAGGCGTTTTTTTGGAGGTGTAGTAGGTGCTTTATTTTTTGGGGATATTTTGCGTTCTTTTTTTTTCGTGCGGATATTTTCGTTGTTGGTTTTTTTGTGAGTAAGTATTTTTTTCATGTCTTTTAAAAAATAAGGGTTCTACAATCCGAATTTCGTCATTTTAATATTTTTTTTTTTTTTTGCCAGTTATTTTGGCTTGGCCCCAGAGAAGTTTTTGGACTGTGACTTATTGTTCGACTTTTGGTAAGTTTGTTTTTATCATTATTTGACGAATTTGATGTGTGGGTCTTCGCATATATTTGGAACATTCATGTCTTCTTTTTTGTTTTTCCTATCATGTATTAACACTAAATATAGCGTCAGTTATTTGCAATTTTTTTTTCTTGATTTTTCAAGGGACAAATGTGAACTATTTAGCACACTAATGTTTCCTTATTCTCCTTCGCCAAATGCGAACTTTTTAGCGCACTAATGTTTCCTTATTCTCCTACGCCAAATGCGAACTATTTAGTGCACTAATGTTTCCTTATTCTCCTTCGCCAAATGCGAACTATTTAGCGCACTAATGTTTCCTTATTCTCCTTCGCCAAATGCGAACTTTTTTGTGCACTAATGTTTCCTTATTCTCCTTCGCCAAATGCGAACTATTTAGCGCACTAATGTTTCCTTATTCTCCTTTGCCATATGCGAACTTTTTAGCGCACTAATGTTTCCTTATTCTCCATCGCCAAATGCGAACTGTTTTGCGCACTAATGTTTTTTTGGGTAGAAATTTGCACATTCTTTTTTGGCCACTCAATGTAGGTTTGATGTTCGAAATAATGTGTTCTCCCCCCTATCTTTTAACGCATTTTGTTTTTGGTTCAAGAATCAAATATGTCCACCAAAAATACTAACCGGACTTTCAAATTTGGAAATGTAGGTTGTTGCACTCATGACCATACCCCGGCATGTAAGCATCTTTGGATTTTTTTCCTAAGATAAGTATATTTTTGTTTTTAACTTTTTATCAAAAAATAACTACCTGGCTTCCCATTTCAGGTTGATGTTGGTCGTATTGTTTTGGCCATGCTTCCAGAACCCGACCAACCTCAATCTTGTCCCAGGCGTAGGCATCGTAGGCGTGCAAGGCCCAAGATATTTAGAACACGTGTCACCCTTTTTGGAATGCCCGATGATGAGGTTTTACGACGATACCGTCTTCCTCCAAAAATCATCATAGACACTCTCTCATTAATAGAGAGTGATCTTGAGCGGCAAATTGACAGTCCTACAGCAATACCACCATTTACGCAATTAATGGCGGTGTTACATTTCTGTGCCTCTGGATCCTTTCAAACCACGGTGGGAATAGTGGCTGGAATCTCGCAATCCTCATTTTCAAGGATCCTGAGGGCAGTGATGGAGGCCCTTTTCAAGCACCTCCATCATTTTATTAACATGCCATTGGATATGGGTTCACTTAGTGTGGCGAAGGCCAATTTTTACCAAATAGCTGGCTTCCCACACATCATAGGGGTTGTGGATGGTACTCACATACCACTGCAGCATCCAGCACGGCTGGAGGCCATTTTTCGGAACCGAAAGCACTATCACTCCCTTAATGTAATGGTAGTATGTGATGTCTCCCTCCAGATCCTGTTCCTGAATGCAAAATTACCCGGAAGTGCAGATGACTCATTCGTCATCCGGCAGTCAGGGATTTGGCATAAATTAAACAACCTACAAGCTGGTGATGCGTGGCTTCTGGGTAAGTGGAGACCTTTAGTTGTAACCATTGCCAAGCTTGATACACAGTGAGCCTGACTGTTTGTTTTGTTTTTTCACAGGAGACAGTGGCTACCCTTGCACGCCCTGGCTGCTCACTCCTTATTTGGCTCCCACACCAGGGCCACAAAGTGATTATAATTCCGCACTTACAGCCACCAGGCAGGCGGTGGAGCGCTGTATCAGCCTTTTAAAAGGCCGATTCAGATGCCTCCACCACTCTGGTGGCGAACTCATGTATTTGCCGGCTATGGTTTCGAAAATTGTGGTCCTGTGTGGGATCTTTCACAACATCGCCATAAGGAGTGGTGTCCCAATGCAGCCAGAGGATGCCTTACCTGAGGATGGCCCCCCCGAGGTTGGTCGGAGGTCAGTATGTGGGGGGGCCATACGCGATGATGTGGTGGCCTGCTTTTTCAGGTAATTATTGTCAAACCTTTACTTAATTGTCCCAATGTCTACATGTACGATTGTAATGTGCCTTTTTAATCTTGGTTTTCATTTTTTGTTCTTGTCTTCCTTTTCAAACCATGTAAAAACGATGCCTACTACCTGATCCACTAAATTGGCTACATGTGGCCACATTGGAACTAACTTGTTGCAAAATTTTTTCATCACCTCATTTGTGGATTCCTGTTGGCCTGCTACTTATTTCAACAGTTCTTGAGTGTTGTTTGTTTTTTTTGAGTTTGGTGTAGGTTGATTTTTGTAGTGTGTTTTCATTGTGTGAATTGCTTGTCACAATTCACTTTCTGTTTGTGTTTGCTGTGTATTAAAGTTTTGTTTTCCGTTCAAAAGACTGTTTATTTCACCATTACAAGCACGTGTAACCTGTCTCCCAAAATGCCACCTTTCAGAATGCTGAATCCTGTAATGTGTGAAATTGTAAAGTCTTTGAACATGCTTTGTGGCTTAGAAAAAACCACAAAGGTCTTAGGGTGAATCAGTAGTTTGTTAAAAAAGAGGCCTAAGCGGGTTTCAGTTTCTATTTACATTACCCACCACACGAAAAACCACAAACTGTTGGTTTAGCCACAAACCTATTGGTATGGTGAGGTGTTTAATGTGGCAGCTTACATACTTTCTAGCGCTTTGTACAATCTAATTTACCTTACTTTAAAGAACATGACCAAATAGTGGACTTATGGAAGGTTAAACAATGAAATATTTTCAGACAAGAAATGAGACTCGTTAACATCCAACGCTATTTTATTTTGAGAAACAAACACAATCCAAAAATTATAAAAAAAAAATCAGCTCCGAAGGAGCGCCGACATGTGGTCGAGGACCACGAGCATCGAGATAACGTGGCCTCGCAAGGCAGCCAAGCCCTCCTGCATAGCATGCATCCGCCTCTGGTCCGCTGTTGGTATAAAAAAAAAGGGATCCTTAATGAAATGCCACCTTACATTATAAGTGTAAAAAACAAAATAAAAAAAAAATCTAGTTGCAAACAAGATCCAGTTTGGTGATAAAAAAAACAAAACATGCAAATGCTAAGATGGTATCAATAATAATTTAGAAATGAACACACAAAAAGGCGAACCAAAAAGGACACAGTAGCCTTGTTAGGGTAAAGCACAAAACACAAAGAATGAGTGTTTTCACATGTGTGAGATGTATCAGTGGAAAATATCCCAGACATTGTATATCCAAATCAAAATGATTTATTACAACAAAAGAAAGGTAAACATACCGGTCATTGGGCTGGATGGTCTGGGTTGAACTCCATCCTCCTCCTCGGAGGTGGGCCAGTGCTGGTGGGTTGAGGGAGGGGAGAGGGCTGAAATTGTGGAGGGTCCGGAAAATCGAGGGGGAGGTGGAGGGGAGGGTGAATAAAAGAGAGGGGGGGTTGGAGTGGAGGGTGAAGAAAAGAGAGGGGGGGTGGAGGGGAGGGTGAGTTTTGGGGGTGGGGAAATTGGGAGAGGGAGTGGCCTCACCTATTGGCTGGGCAGGGGTGGAGGGGGAATTGGGGGAAGGTTGGGGAGATGGGCTCGGGCTGGTCGGCGGCGGCAGGAGCCGAGCCCGGCGCCGAACTCTGCGGCGAGCCAGGATTCTGCGTTCAGCCCCTAAATGATTAAGGAAAATTTTTTATTTTTTTTTAGGGAAGGGGGGGTGTGGAAGCCAAATTTCCAACACCCCAAAATTAACAAACATTCTAAAACAGGAAAACATGCACACACAGACATGTCAAAAAACCAAAAACAGGGCTATACTGAAACCAAACATGCACACACAGACATGTCAAAAAACCAAAAACAGGGCTATACTGAAAACAAACATGCACACGCAGATAGGGCCGCAACAAACAAACAGGGCTATACTGTAAACAAGCACACACAGATAGGGCATAAAACAAATCCACCAAACCAAAAAAAAAACTTACTTGCAGCGATCCGCTGCCGAAAACATGCCAGCAAGCGGCACCGCAGATCAGACCACCTGCGCTCTAATTGGCCTATATTACGGCGTGAGCCGAAGGAGCGCAGGTGGTGGCGAACCTCCGCATAGGCCGATCGCTTGGCCCGGTTGGTGCTGGGGGGAGGCTGGCAGGTGATCCTCTGGTCCATAACCTCTGTGAGGACCAACAGCTCTCGTCTTCTAAATGCGGAGGCTCTCATGATGGCAATGATTTTTTTTACAACAAACAGTTTTAATAAAGGGCAGAGAAAAGCAGATTGCAAGCTTATTTTGTCTCGTTCGTAAAAAAGCGTACAGGAAGTGACATGTCCAATGTGATTCACAGAACAGGGCGTTTTTGGGTGTTGACGGGGGTGGAGATGGAAAAACGCAGGCGTGTCGAGGCGTTTTTGGGGCGTACATACATTAGCAGATGCGAGCGTAAAATGTGTTCGGACTGACTCATACGTCACTGGATGATCCTCTTTCCCTTCAAAATGCTCGCACAGCTTAGGGTCTGGATTACTCGACCACATTGGCGATGGCCTTCTCCTCCATCCCGGCACTCCACGATGTTGCAGCGATTAATCGCGGGTGGTCAGAACAGCAATTAGTTTTGGATTGAAAACCGGCAGTTTTTTGGGTTAGCACAAAAGCGTACGCAGGTGGAAATCATAGCTGCTAATGTCAGGATTACACAATCAATTTGCGTACATTTGTGGGGGTTTCTTTTGGGCTCAATTTGTTGGTTAGGGCCTATTGTAACAATAATGTCATCATGTTTTTTTTGTTTTTACCTTTTTCATTTGGCCTGTTGAATTTGCATCGTTAGGTTAAATTTTAAACGTTCCTTAAAGAGCCCTTTTTTTTTTTTAAATGTAAAATGTGGTTTTTGCCTTTTGGCCCAGGATTAAATGTAACCCATTTTGACAATAATGTGAGAATACAATGTCTGACTTTTTTTTAATTTTTATTGCTCAAACAAAAACTAAAATAAATAACAGATTTTTGTAAAAGTTTTTTTGCAGGGTTCATTCCCAAAGTTACAATAATTGGGCCAACATAAAAGATTTATGAAACGTAGAACACAAAATTAAAAACAATTCATAAGAAAGGAGAGGGAAGTTTTGACCAGAAAGGAATATGAGCCAAGCACAGAAGGAGTGTGGGAAAAGTCGCCATTGCTGTCACCGTTTTTTCACCCATTTGGCTGGGGGAGGGAGGGCGCCAGACCGGGTCCGGGATGTCATCGGGCTGGCCTGTCCAGAGGCAGATGTTGTGGCCTCTGGACTAGGCACAGGGCTAGGCACATTTGGAGGATTGCCAGAGGTGGAGGATCCTGATGTTCCGGCAGGAAGGGAGGTCGGCTCCACCATGTGCTGGCGAACGAGCTGCTCCAGGGCATTGGCGATGCGGATGTTGGCCCTGGTATTTTCCAGGGCTTCAGCCACCCGTATCAGACTGGCGTCCATCCTCTGCAGAATCTCCGTATGGAAATCCGATTTGAAATTGAGTTCTGTGAGGAGGGCCACTGCCTGCGAGGGGGATTGCCCTGGACTGGCTTCTGCAGGGTCCTCAGCCGGATGTACTGGTTCCTCCCCTGCAGAGCCAGCAGAAATTCTGCGGCCAAGGCTCCCCACTGGAGCAGACTCATCCGCCTGTGTCTCTGTTTGGAAAAATGAGAAAAGACTCACATTAGAATCTACATATTGGCACAATAACATTTCAGAGTTGGTGACATCACAAGATTTACCTGGGACAACATGAGGAGCCGCAAAGTCTGGCATATCCGTATCCATGTTGGACACGCCAAACACCTCCACAGGCTGCACACACCCCTGTGCCAGCTCTTCTAAATCCGTCAACTCCAATGACACAGGGGTGGGACCCCCACCTGTCCCCCTTGCATGCCTAGCCCTGTCCGCCAGTTTTTGCTTTAGGTGATATTTGAAGTCGCCCCATCTGTGGGTTAAAATTGGAACCATTATCCTTTTGTTTAAAATGGGGTTTGTTTATAGGGGGGGGCAAGTGTTTACTTACCGCCGTTTGACATCCCGGGCTAGACGGACATAATCACCCACCCTATTGACAGCAACGGCTACCTCTTCCCACATTCTCCACTTCTGGCTTGTACTCATATTCCTGTCTGCCTGTGGCAGGATGTCCACACACTTCTGAATCAAAACCTCCATCTCCTTTCTTGTGAAATGTGGCTGCCTTTTCTTTTTGGCAGCTTTGCTCGGAATACTGGGCCCAGCAGCCTCTTCCATGTCATCCTCCTCACCTATTTGTGTAAATATGCAGATTTCTCAACTTCACAACTTGCCCAATATTATGTTTCAAATTAATGTTTGAGACAAAATGCATGAAAGACTTACCGCCTGACTGTTGTCCATTGTTTCCCTGGTCTGTAGCCATGTCTGAGCTCCAAACAAGAAATACACCAGAATTTAAATGTTGTTTCGTGACGTATTTATACATGCGTCCTTATTTTGCGGCCGCATCATTGATTGTGCGTTCCTATGATCCCTCCTTAATTTTTGCGGGAAACTAAACACTATTTATGGCTTGGTGTGTCTCGAGTCGAGGTGGCGTTTTTGGATTGTTGGAGGTTACCTTGGTTGGAGTTTCTTGTTTGCGGATTTAGGAGTTGGCGTTGTTTGGAGTTTATTTTGTTTGCTAGAGTTGCGTTTTTATTTTCCGGTCGCTTTTTTTTTTTATTTTTTTTTGGCCTCGTTTCTTGATTTGGTAAGTTTTGTGAAGTCTAACTTTGGTTCAATTGGTGTCTCCTTCTGTTTGTTATTTTTCTTAAGTTTTTTTCCCCTAATTTCATCTTTTAGGTTTTTTTTTCTTTTGGCCCCAAAGACCTTTTGATTGGGAATCTTATATATTAGCTCTTGGTAAGTCAATTTTTTTACTTGTATTTGCGAACTAATTAGCGCATTTTTCTCTGTTTGTATAGTGACTTGTATTTGCGAACTAATTAGCGCATTTTTCTCTGTTTGTATAGTGACTTGTATTTGCGAACTAATTAGCGCATTTTTCTCTGTTTGTATAGTGTCTTGTATTTGCGAACTAATTAGCGCATTTTTCTCTGTTTGTATAGTGACTTGTATTTGCGAACTAATTAGAGCATTTTTCTCTGTTTGTATAGTGACTTGTATTTGCGAACTAATTAGCGCATTTTTCTCTGTTTGTATAGTGACTTGTATTTGCGAACTAATTAGCGCATTTTTCTCTGTTTGTATAGTGAATTGTATTTGCAAACTAATTAGCGCATTTTTCTGTTTGTATAGTGACTTGTATTTGCGAACTAATTAGCGCATTTTTCTCTGTTTGTATAGTGACTTGTATTTGCGAACTAATTAGCGCATTTTTCTCTGTTTGTATAGTGACTTGTATTGGCGAACTAATTAGCGCATTTTTCAATGCTTATTCATCCTGTAAAATTGTTTGTGTTTTCCCTTTAGCATTTTTGGCTTACATTTGACCCCAATTTGACGTACTGTGTGCAATGTCGTTTTGCTCGTTGCCCAAATGTGTTTCGCCTATTTTATGTTTTGTCTTGCACCAAATTTAGAAACATAAATGCACAGACTAAACATATTTTTTTTAATATTGGGAATATTTTCAGTTTGGACGTATCATGACAATACCCCGGCATGTAAGCAGCAATGGATGGTATCATCAAGCTAAGTTGTTTTAATTTTCTTTTTGGGGTGGGTAAAAAGCCTTACATTCAAATCTTGCCATTTCAGGTTGATCTGGGGCGGATTGTTCTGGCCATGCTCCCGGAAGCCGACCAACCTCAATCTCGTCCCAGGCGTAGGCATCGTAGGCGTGCAAGGCCCCAGATATTTCGAACACGTGTCACCCTTTTTGGAATGCCCGATGATGAGGTTTTAAGACGCTACCGTCTTCCTCCCAAAATCATCATAGACACTCTCTCATTAATAGAGAGTGATCTTGAGCGGCAAATTGACAGTCCAACAGCAATACCACCACTTACGCAATTTATGGCGGTGTTACATTTCTGTGCATCAGGATCGTTTCAAACAACGGTGGGAATAGTGGCGGGCATCTCACAATCCTCCTTTTCCAAGATCCTGAGGGCAGTGATGGAGGCACTTTTCAAGCACCTCCATCATTTTATTAAAATGACTTTGGATATGGGTGCCCTTAGTGTGGCCAAGGCCAATTTTTACCAAATAGCTGGCTTCCCACACATCATAGGGGTTGTGGATGGTACTCACATACCACTTCAGCCTCCAGCACGGCTGGAGGCCATATTTCGCAACCGTAAACACTATCACTCCCTGAATGTAATGGTGGTATGTGATGCCTCCCTCCAGATCCTGTCCCTGAATACAAAATTACCAGGAAGTGCACATGACTCCTTCTTCATCCGGCAATCAGAGATATGGCACAAATTAACCAACCTACAAGCTGGTGATGCATGGCTTCTGGGTAAGTGGA